>SJYE01123218.1:298205-395025 GCA_006408755.1 Eudorcas thomsonii
TCTTTGAAAGGATAAATAAAATTGACAAACCATTAGCCAGACTCATCAAGAAACAAAGAGAAAAAATCAAATCAATAAAATTAGAAATGAAAACGGAGAGATCACAACAGACAACACAGAAATACAAAGAATCATAGGAGTGCTATATGCAATTATATGCCAATAAAATGGACAACTTGGAAGAAATGGACACATTCTTAGAAAAGTACAACTTTCCAAACTGAACCAGGAAAAAATAGAATATCTTAACAGACCCATCACAAGCATGGAAATTGAAACTGTAATCAGAAATCTTCCAGCAAACAAAAGTCCAGGTCCAGATGGCTTCACAGCTGAATTCTACCAAAAATTTCGAGAAGAGATAACACCAATCTTACTGAAACTATTCCTGAAATTGCAGAGGAAGGTAAACTTCCAAACTCATTCTATGAGGCCACCATCACCCTAATACTTGACAAATACACCACAAAAAAAGAAAACTACAGGCCAATATCACTGATGAATATAGATGCAAAAATCCTTTCAAAATCCTAGCAATCAGAATCCAACAACACATTAAAAAGATCATACACCATGACCAAGTGGGCTTTATCCCAGGATGTAAGGATTCTTCAGTATCTGCAAATCAATCAATGTAATTTACCACATTAACAAATTGAAAAATAAAAATCATAGTATTATCTCAATAGATGCAGAGAAGGCCTTCAACAAAATTCCACATCGGTTTATGATAAAAACTCTCCAGAAAGCAGGTATAGAAGGAACGTACCTCAACATAATAAAAGCTATATATGACAAACCCACAGCTAACATTATCCTCAATGGTGAAAAACTGAAACCATTTCCCCTAAACTCAGGAATAAGATAAGGGTGCCCACTTTCACCACTACTATTCAATATAATTCTGGAAATTTGGGGCACAGCAATCAGAGCATAAAAAGAAATAAAAGGAATCAAAATTGGAAAAAAAGAATTAAAACTCTCACTGTTTGCAGATGACATGATCCTCTACATAGAAAATCCTAAAGACTCGATCAGAAAACTACTAGAGCTAATCAATGAATATAGTAAAGCTGCAGGATATAAAATCAACACTCAGACATCCCTTGCATTCCTATACACTAAAAATGAGAAAGTAGAAAAAGAAGTTAAGGAAACAATTCCATTCACCATTGCAACGAAAAGAATAAAATACTTAGGAATATTCCTACCTAAAGAAACTAAAGACCTATATATCGAAAGCTATAAACACTGATGAAAGAAATCAAAGAGGAGACTAATAGATGGAGAAATATACCATGATCATGGATCGGAAGAGTCAATATAGTGAAAGTGAGTATATTACCCAAAGCAATCTACAGATTAAATGTAATCCCTAACAAGCTACCAGGAGTATTTTTCACAGATCTAGATAAAATAATTTCAAGATTTGTATGGAAATACAAAAAACCTCGAATAGCAAAAGCAATCTTGAGAAAAAAAGAATGGAACTGCAAGAATCAACTTGCCTGACTTCAGGCTCGATTACAAAGCCACAGTCATTAAGACCGTATGGTACTGGCACAAAGACAGAAATATAGATCAATGGAACAAAATAGAAAGCCCTGAGATAAATGCACACACCTATGGACACCTTATCTTCGACAAAGGAGGCAAGAATATACAATGGAGTAAAGACAGTCTCTTTAACAGGTGGTGCTGGGAAAACTGGTCAACCACTTGTAAAAGAATGAAACTAGACCTCTTTCTAACACCATACACAAAAATAAAGTCAAAATGAATTGAAGATCTAAATGTAAGACCAGAAACTATAAAACTCCTAGATGAAGACATAGGCAAAACACTCTCTGACATAAATCATAGCAGGATCCTCTATGATCCACTTCCCAGTATAATGGAAATAAAAGCAAAAATAAACAAATGGGATCTAATTAAAATTAAAAGCTTCTGCACAACAAAGGAAACTATAAGCAAGGTGAAAAGACTGCCTTCTGAATGGGAGTAAACAATATCAAATGAATCAACTGATAACTAATCTCAAAGATATACAAGCAACATATGCAGCTCAACTCCAGAAAAATAAAGGAACCAATCAAGAAATGGGCCAAAGAACTAAATAGGCATTTCTCCAAAGAAGATATATGTATGGCTAACAAATACATGAAAAGATGCTCAACACCACTCATTATCAGAGAAATGCAAATGAAGACCACAACGAGGTACCATTTCACACCGGTCAGAATGGCCATAATCCAAAAGTCTACAAGCAATAAATGCTGGAGAGGATGTGGATAAAAGGGAACCCTCCTACATTGCTGGTGCGAATGCAAACTAGTACAGCCATTATGGAAAACAGTGTGGAGATTCCTTAAAAAATTGCAAATAGAACTGCCTTATGAACCATCAATCCCACTGCTGGGCATACACACCGAGGAAACCAGAATCGAAAGAGACACATGTACCCCAATGTTCATTGCAGCACTGTTTATAATAGCCAGGACATGGAAACAACCTAGATGTCCATCAGCAGATGAATGGATAAGAAAGCTGTGGTACATATACACAATGGAATATTACTCAGCACTTAAAAAGGATAAATTTGACTCAGTTCTAATGAGATGGATGAAGCTGGAGCCAATTATACGTAGTGAAGTAAGCCAGATAGAAAAACATTAATACAGTTTACTGACACATGTATATGGAATTTAGAAAGATAGTAATGATGACCCTGTATCTGAGACAACAAAAGAGACACAGAGGTATAGAACGAACTTTTGGACTCTGAGGGAGAGGGAGAGGGTGGGATGATTTTGGAAAATGGCATTGAAACTTGTATACTATCATGTAGGAAACGAAGCACCAGTCTATGTTCAATACAGGATACAAGATGCTTGGGGTTGGTGCACGGGATGATCCAGGGAGATGATATGAGGTGGGAGGTGGGAGGGGGCTTCGACATTGGGAGATCTTGTACACCTGTGGCTGATTCATGTCAATGTATGGCAGAACAAATACAGTATTGTGATGTAGAATAAAGTATTAAAAAAAAAAAGAATTTTCAACAAATTATTGTGGTCCATACAGTCTAAGGGCTTCCTTTATGTCTCAGATGATGAAGCATCTTCCTGCAATGTGGGAGACCCAGATTCCCTGAATATGGAAGACCCCCCTGGAGAGAGAAACAGTAGGATACAGTTCATGTGGCCACACAGAGTCAGACACAACTTAATGACCTCACTTTTACATAGAGTCTAAGCTGTTAGCAGAGACAATAAATCATATGTAGATTACTTTATGGAATCCCCTTGCTTTTTTATGATCAAAATTCCAATTAAGGTTTACGTATTAAGGTTAAATGGCTAAATGCACATCCTTCTCCTTCTCCTTATCCTTCTTCTCCTTCTTCTCCTTCTTTTCTCCTTCTTCTCCTTCTTTTCTCCTTCTCCTTCTTTTCTCCTTCTTCTCCTTCTTTTCTCCTTCTTCTCCTTCTTCTCCTTCTTTTCTCTTTCTTCTCCTTCTCCTTCTTCTCCTTCTTCTCCTTCTTTTCTCCTTCTTTTCCTTCTTCTCCTCCTTCTCCTTCTCCTTCTCCTTCTTCTTCTTCTTCTTCTTCTTCTTCTTCCTTCTTCTTCTTCTTCTTTTTGTATTTATTCTCTTTCTTTTTTTCAAACTATCTTCTACCAGTTGTAACATTCCTGGGCACTTGCCATCTTCTTATACAAGAATTAAATTATGCCCATGCCAGTCTCTGACCTTTGACACACACACAAAACAGTTAAGTTTCTATAGCAGAAAAAAGGAATCTGTGCTATTGGAAAATGAACAGACAGTTTGACAAATAGCCAGATATTTTATGAACTGACTTTTGAGCCCAATTCCTTTATCATCTCCTATCTGGAAAAGAACTACATTTCTTCAATCTGACGACTATTCCTCATTAGCAGAAATTTCAGGGGAAAAAAATAAATAAATAAACGTGCTTGTCTGCATGTTCAAAGTAAAAGAAGTGCCATTTATATGTGTATGTATATAACCTCCAATCAAAAAAATTAATTAACATTGACTGAAGTTTGTTGTTTTACTGCCATGCCAAAAGGAATTACAGAGAGGCCAAAAATGAATCTAGACATAACTGGAAAGAATTGAGGGAAGATGGTAGAAGGATGAGAGGAATAGGACCAAACCTGTGTCTTGCTGTGGGAGATCCAGAAGCATGGGATAGTTTGAGGATTCAGGCATATCTTCTCACTAAACCTTAAATTACTTTCAACTGAAAGGAAGCAAGGTGAATAAGCGGATGAAATATAGTTTGTATAGAGTGAGAATCAAACAGATAATGTGTGATGTGGCCCTAAATTCCCCAAACTGCAATGCCGGTCAACCAGTGTGCATAAGGCCTGGAAGACAAAACATGGTGTTAGAAAGCCAACCTGAGAGTGAACTACTTATAACTATGTGGCGATGGAATGAAGCACCTGGGACAACAAAGCGTGCAGAAATACTTTTGCTTAAACTGACAAAATAACAGGAACTTAGGGCTCCATCACAGAGAGGAGATTGTGACACCACTGAATCTCCCCTCTTCCCACATGCTAAGACCTACTGTCAGGCAATAGAGAAAGATTAGCCAGACTACCACTTATGCTTCTGCCACCACAAGCTAGAAAACAATCCCATTAAGGCCATAAATTTTCTGCCACTGGCTGCTGGCTCCTCTGCAAATCTGACACCACCAGGGCTTCTACAGTTCAAGCAGCTGTACCACTTCCTATGGTGCTCAACAAGTTCGAACCAAGTAATCCACAGGAGTCTTGGGGTAGGCTCCTCTGGTGATTATATGAAGAAGTTTACATAAAACTATATGTGAGATCCAGAGTCAGGGAAACTAAGGAAAATGATTGAAAACTTTCCCACCAGCTGAGCAAGCTGCAAATTAAATCCACACAATCAACTATGCAGACATGTTGTCTATGGGATACAGAAAAGGACAATATATTTCCAATGAATGAAAATGTCCTGGCTCTGGCAGCTCTAAGAACAAACAGGAGTTATCCCAGATTGGAGTCTGACCTGTCCCTACTGCAGATCCAGAATTCAGTTCTCCCCACATTTGGGAGAGATCTCTAGAGATGTGGAGCTGTGCTGTGGCTAATGTTGGGACCACCGGAACACTGACAGCTGGGACCCTAGGTAACATCCATTATATACATACTTTTATTCATAGCATGAATAATATTCATCATATTTCTTATGTTGTGAGGTCGGTTCACTCTTTTCTCACTTATAGGCTTTCTTGTTATTATTCTTGCTTATTTGGTGTTCTAAGATTGTTTAAATCATATATTTATTTTTTGTATGTATATATTGTGTACTTGTTTTCCTGCTTTCTGTGTCTTTTGTTGATGTTGTTTCTTGTCATTTTTGTTTTAATAGGTACATGTTTATATATTAACTGTTGTTTTCTGTTGTTCTGTGGGAAAGCTCTTGTAATTTTTGTTAGATTTGTTTTCTTTATTCTCCAGGTGGCACTTTGCTCAAGTATTATTTTATGTCTTGGAAGTTATTTGCTTAGTTATATTGCTGATTCTGTTTTTTCCTATTGTGATTATTGCTTATGTTATTTTACCTATTGTTTGGTTTTGATTTTTTTACTATTATTTTGTGTTTCTTTTATTCCTGTGTCTAATTTCATATTATATGATCTTTATTCTCTGACCAGAAGTTGGACCTGATTATCTAGTGTATCAGCACAGTAATAAAAGATCATAGACCACCATAGAATTCCTGGCTCCAGTGAATATTAATTGGTGACAGTCACTGTGAAAGCTTCCATTTGAAACTAAGAATCAATTCCACCCAAAATTCTATATTATCCAGAGCTGATGCCTCATACCAAGCAAAAATCAAGACAAAAACACAAGTCAAGTAATCCACAGATGTGATGCCTAAGGTCAGACTAAACTTGTACATGCCTGCAAAAGACATCACTGACATGGTCCTGTCGTGAGAGAAAGAAACCTCAGCTTGGCCGCAGAAATATAGTTGCCAGTCCCTCCACCTCCAAGGACACAAAACCACAGGACCAAATTTATCCACTCAGGATGAAGATAAGAAGCAAGAACTACAAGGCTGCACCCATGGGAAGAAATGACCATCAACATAGTAAGATAAACAACTGTGAAGACAGTAAAGTATGCCACAGGCAAAGAAACAAGGTAAAAACACACAAGACGTAATTAAAAAGGGAATAGGAATTGTCACTGAAAAAAATTGAGATTAACGATAGAAAAGATGATCATTCATCTCAGAAAATAAATGGAGATCATGCAGGAAACATTTAAGAATGGTGTGGAAAAATGAAACAATAATAACAAATGATTAACTGAACAATAACTGACATCTGTATACTGTAGCCTGACCTACACTTTTATAAAGCAGAAGCCAGAACAACATTGGAAAATAACTATTTTCCAATTTTAAAATGAAGCATTAAAAGAAGTACAAGCTTTAAATAACACAACTGATGTGACAATTTTATTGATACTTAAGTAGACACATATATGCAGATGATACCACCCTTGTGGCAGAAAGTGAAGAGGAACTAAAAGCGTCTTGATGAAAGTAAAAGTGGAGAGTGAAAAAAGTTGGCTTAAAGCTTAACATTCAGAAAATTAACGGCATCCACTCTATCACTTCATGGGAAATAGATGGGGAAACTGTGGAAACAGTGTCAGATTTTATTTTCTGGGGCTCCAAAATCACTGCAGATAGTGACAGCAGCCATGAAATTAAAAGACACTTATTCCTTGGTGGGGGGGGGGAATGATCAACCTATATAGCATATTGAAAAGCAGAGACATTACTTTGCCAATTACGGTCAAGGCTATGTTTTTTCTTGTGGTCATGTATGGATGTGCGAGTTGGACCGTGAAGAAGGCTGAGTGCCAAATGATTGATTCTTTTGAACTATGCTGTTGGAGAAGACTCTTGAGAATTCCTTGGACTGCAAGAAGATCCAACCAATCCTTTCTGAAGAAAATCAGCTCTGGGATTTATTTGAAAGGAATGATGCTAAAGCTGAAACTCCAGTACTTTGTCCACCTCATGCGAAGAGATGACTCATTGGCAAAGACTCTGACACTGAGAGGGATTGGGGGCAGGAGGAGAAGGAGACGAGACAGGATGAGAAGGCTGGATGGCATCACTGACTCGATGGACGTGGATCTGAGTGAACTCCGGGAGTTGGTGATGGACAGGGAGGCCTGGTGTGCTGTGATTCATGGGGTCGCAAAGAGTCAGATGTGACTGAGCGACTGAACTGAACTGAACTGAAAGTGATATTCAGAATCTTACTTTTTCCAACTTACCTACTACTGCTCCTTGGGGGCCTTTTAAGGATAACCCTTTGATTATTGTGGTGACTGTATTTGGAGCAAACTGTCACCGTGGTTTCCACAAAATATTTTGATAAGCAACCAATAAAGCACATCAAGTTTTTCTATGTTCATCCTGACAGCAGGTAGAGAAAGCATCATAACTCTGAGCTGATTCTTTCTCTGGAACATCAGAAGACTTGTTATATGTATTCAAATTAAGAGCTACATTTATGGATTGAATTAGTTCCAGAGAAGGATCCACTCAGCTTGCTCTCTGGTATTTCACAACAAAGTAGCACCATGCACGGAGCCATCAATGGTTGCCAAAGGCAGTCAGACTTCTGTGTTTAAAGTTAGGAAAGAAGAAGGATGGCTCTTTGTACATCCTGGCACTGTAGCCCTGGATGGGTTGGTCTGATGAGGCAGGAACCATGGGGAAGGGATGATAATAAGCTCTTTCTATACTGAGGCCTCTGGAGAAAACTACTGTTTGGGGTGAAATCTGTAGGATGTCCTCTGAGAAAAGTCTGTGGGATGCGAGAATAAGCTTCACAGATGTTCACCATGCCAAACCTCACTGGGACGAATCACATCCTCAAAAGGTCCCAGTATGAGGAGGGAGGGCTCAAATGCTATTTTCACTCTCCCTTAGCATCCTAAAAAGGCCTTTTTCTTCCCACCTCCCAGGAATATTCTGTCCCAGTGTTCCTCACCAACGTCTCTCTCATCAATGCAATGAGGAACTGTAACAATGGCCCAGTCACTACCCCACAGTGCATCCACCACATGGCTGCCAGCTATGTCAACATCACGAGCAACATGTTATGGGGCAACAAACACTGGGAAATGGCTGACAAACTGACAAGAGAGCACAAAGGTATGCTGGTCTGTTCAACTGTTGGCTCCCAGCACATGGTGGATTCAACCTGCTTTGAAGGGCTTGCATTTCTCATGATGACCTTCTCTTTCTGTTGGTCTAATTTCCAAGGCTAGATGAGGGGAGAGGGGGTGAGATCAGGGTTGACTCAGTGACCAGTTTTTGTGAAGAGAGTGAAAAGACCTAGAATCAAGTTCCCCTTTAAAACTTAAAGTAACATGAATTATGTATTGTCAAATGTCTTTTTCAGGTTTTCACTCAATGATAAGGATCAATATAGAGAAGCAAAGCAAAGCAAAAAATAATGATTTGCAAATTAATTGGGGTCAAGATACTATTGGCTTTTTTTTTTTTCTTTAGAGAAGTGAGGTTCCACCACAGCCTTCTACCTTCATTATATTCATCAGCTTTAGGGACTTCCCTGGTGGTCCAGTGGTTGAGACTCTGAGCTTCCAATGCAGGGAGTCTAAGTTTAATCTATGGTCAGGGAACTAGTTCCCGCGTGCTGCATGGTACAGCCAAAATATATATTTTAAAAATTATTGAAGACAATAATCATCAGTTCTGGAGCGTTTGATAACGTAGCTTGCATTCAGAAACCAGGGTCAAGGGTCAGCTAGTTTTTTTCACCCACTGACACTTGGGATGAAAGATCCTGATCCCCATTCATGAGAACACATGAGCTTTGCTACAAAACAAATGCAGGGAGGACCCCGCTTCACCAGAGGGTGAGTCAGTGGTCCTCCACCACTCATGCTGCATCTGTGACCTTAGTTGTCACCCAGGTTCACCCTGAAGCCTCATTATCCTAATGAAGAAAGGAAGTTTAAAGAATCCATACTTTGGCCCTGGCCGTTCTGTGGACTTTGGTGATTCTGGAGCAGCGGTTAGTGAAAGACCCACAGTAGTCAAAATGAGGACAGATGTGTGTCTTTCAGATCAGACTGCAATGAGGTGACCCGAGTTTTAGGGCAGTAGAAACATCTGGCCAGATACAGGCAAGAATTCAAGGCCCACACATGCTGTGACTCCTGCTAGGACATAACATGGTACAAGCTGCGTGGATTGGTCTTGTATCCCGGGCAGTAACAGGGATTGTGTGGAATCAGGCCGGGGTTTCAAGACACTGAGATGCAGAGGGAAGTTCCGGTGAGTTACTGCCCCCCCCCCCACGGCTGCATCTCTACTGCAGGATCACTAATCAGGCAGGGAAACAGTCCCACGGAACTAGAAAAGGTGAAGATTTTGATGCCTAATCATTTAAGCTTGAATCATATCAGTTACTGGCTGGGTGACCTCAGACAGTTATTGAAATCTGTGAGCTACTCCCTAGCTTCCATTTCCTATAGTGGATATAAAGAAGACAGGGTGACAATGAAACTACCCACAAGGATGATAAGAGATGGGTAGACTAAAACATGGTGTGTCAGTCACCTATCATAAAATATCAGGTGCAAGGTAGAAATCCCACTGGTATCTCTTTCTCTTTTCTTATTCCATTCGATGCTATATAATTCAAATATTCTGTGGCTATTAAAGCATGTTCCATAGTTTGGGACTTCCACCCTCAACCCAGGGATTAACGCTGACTCCTGGGGCTATTTGCATGTGTTAGTTCTGCGTGTTCATGCAGCAATTTCTATATGCCAGGCACTGTACTCTTTGTTGTATCATTTGTCACCTCATTTATCCCCGTTTCCTAGATGTAGAAACTGAGGTGCAATGAGGTTCAGAAATTTACCCATATGATATCACAGCTCATGATACTGAAAGCAGAAATTGAATGGAGAACTGTCAGATTTCAGAGTTTGAATTGTTAACCTACAGGATGCACTGCCCATCTAGAGGGCAGAATTAATAACGCATCCTCAGAAACCTTCAGTGAGTTCTTAGTTATCTGAGTAACAAACAGCTCTTAACTTATCCACTTTCCTCAGCCTCTGGAAACACAAAGACAACTGGCCCAGACAAGCAGGCCAACCCACGAGTTCTAGAATTGCTCATGAAGGCATAAGCATCTCAAGTCTTGCCTAGCTTATCTGCCTCCACTCTTCTCTGTCTTATGTTGCACTGGCAACTGGAGGGCAGTTCAGTATTTATGGATTTCCTTCATAATTACATACAATTTCAAATCTGGTTAAATAACTCCTTCTAAATTTACCACAGGGCTTTCCAGGCACACTGTAATTGCTGGGCTGATGTTTGAGTGAGGTGGTACTCATCTTGTCCTCAGTACCTGTGTCAGGGTGTTGTTCAAGTCCCTGCCTACTACCGAGTCAACATGACTCTGTCACTCTGCCAGCAGAAATGCACTGTACCCTACCTGTGCAGTTCAGGGACCTGGGCAGAGGACCTAGTTTGGACTCTTCTGTTTTCAGCCTTGAGTTTCATATATTTTGTCATTTTTTAGCTGCTCAGAGTGAAGGACTCTTCCCACATCTGTCTTGTCCCCGTAGACGTGGAGAAAAGGAGATGCTTCCCTCTTGAGTGAAACCCTCCCTTCCCCTGGAGACCACCATGTATGTGCACATTTTCCCACCCAATCATGCAATGGAAATGGCTGAGGTTGGCTGTTCCAGTGGAAGGTCTCCACCCCTGCCCCCTGTCTGCCTGTCTATATAGCTGCAGATAGCTCATTGCAGGAGATGGGCCAATAGGGCTGATTCTGCCCTCTGGCCTTTGTTTGAGAAGCCCAGTTCCCTACCTTCTCAGCTGCCGACTTGAAGCACTTACTAAAATGGTGACCTGGGTACCTAGTTAAGAATGCCACCATGGGCTGTTTACAGAATACCCAAGTGACATCTTGCTCACATACACTCGTCAGAAATTGGATCCTTTGACATTTACCTTAACATTGTATTACAGAAAAGTATTTTCAATGCCCAAAATAATTCACTCTTTTATCAGAAGAAATTACTTTTATTGCATAGTACAGGTTAAACAATATCACATAATCAAATGAGCCTGATACATGGAGAAGGAGCCCGTATGTTACCTATAACATAAAAAATCAATGCATTGTTTAGTGAAACTCCATCTGTTGGGCAATCAAGCACACATAACCCATGCATGCAAATTGCTTTACAAGAAGGCAGGAGAGCATCCAAACCACATGAGGGTAGTCTCTAACACCTCCTCCCTTTCCCTCCACAAAGATACCTCACCCCCAGACAGTATAGGAGCCATTATTTTTCATGGACAAGAGCCTGCTTCTCATGGAGATCGACACAATGCCAGGCCAATCAATTCAGACTTACAATGGGGAAGCCTAGCTGGTTTCTGAATATCAACAATTTTTTTTTTTTCTGATGTAAACCCTCCAACCCTATCCCAAAGCCAACTGTCTGATTCTGGTCCCACTACTTAGTCTAGGGTGGTGGTGGTTGTGGGGCCTCAGTGCTATTCCTTCCCTGAGTTAGCTCGTGGGGAATCAGCAAGGTACTCTTACCATCCATGTCTCAGGGGGCTGGGGGATGTGCTATGTGACAGATCCTTACAGGTTGTTTTCCTTCCCTAAAGGAATGAGACAAGCCAAGTCAGATGCATCCTAGACAGTGACTTGGCCTTAGATACAATGGTGCTAATGGTAGTCCAGGCTCACTGACAGTATCTACATCAGGCCAAGAAATATCAGTGAAGTCATTTCATTTAGACACAAGGAAAAGAGAGTATTTTCAATTTCATAGCACACAGAATGAGAAACCACTTGGTATCATATACCATTATGTGTATAAAAACATCTTTCTATAAAACATCTTTCTATAAAATGTAAATTCAATATTTTATATAAAGTATATTTAGATACACAACTTTATGGGTAGACTTTCAATATATAAATATTATATGTTTAATAAACATATATATTTATAAACAAACATAATTTATATGCAATATATGCATATAGTGATATATGTGTGTGTCTCACAAACCTCCACAGGATTGTAATGTACTTTTAGAGGTCACTGTCAAAGAAAATGTATCAGTTCGGTTAAGTCACTCAGTCATGTCCGAGTCTTTGTGACCCCATGAATCACAGCACACCAGGCCTCCCTATCCATCACCAGCTCCCAGAGTTCACTCAGATTCACATCCATCGAGTCAATGATGCCATCCAACCATCTCATCCTCTGTCATCCCCTTCTCCGCCGGCCCTCAATTCCTCCCAGCATCAAAGTCTTTTCCAATGAGTCAACTCTTCGCATGAGGTGGCCAAAGTACTGGAGTTTCAGCTTTGCATCATTCTTTCCAAAGAAATCCCAGGGTAATCCCATCCCATTCCTTCAGAATGGACTAGTTGGAACTCCTTGCAGTCCAAGGAACTCTCAAGAATTTTCTCCAACACCACAGTTCAAAAGCATCAATGCTTCGGCGCTCAGCCTTCTTCACAGTGCAACTCTCATATCCATACATGACCACAGGAAAAACCATAGCCTTGACTACATGAACCTTAGTTGGCAAAGTGATGTCTCTGCTTTCAAATATGCTATCTAGGTTGGTCATAACTTTTCTTCCAAGGAGTAAGCGTCTTTTAAATTCATGGCTGCAGTCACCAAGGGCAGTGATTTTGGAGCCCCCCCAAAATAAAGTCTGACACTGTTTCCACTGTTTCCCAATCTATTTCCCATGAAGTGATGGGACCAAATGTATCAGCTTAGTTCAGTTGCTCAGTTGTGTCCAACTCTTTGTGACCCCATGAGTCGCAGCAAGCCAGGCCTCCTTGTCCCTCACCATCTCCCGGAGTTCATTCAGATTCATGTCCATCGAGTCAGTGATGCCATCCAGCCATCTCATCCTCTGTCGTCCCCTTCTCCTCCTGCCCCCAATCCCTCCCAGTGCCAGAGTCTTTTCCAATGAGTCAACTCTTTGCATGAGGTGGCCAGAGTACTGAAGTTTCAGCTTTAGCATCATTCCTTCCAAAGAAATCCCAGGGCTGATCATATTCAGAATGAAATGTTTGGATCTCCTTCCAGTCCAAGGGACGCTCAAGAGTCTTCTCCAACACCACAAGTCAAAAGCATCAATGCTTTGGCGCTCAGCCTTCATCACAGTCCAACTCTCATATCCACACATGACCACTGGAAAAACCATAGCCTTGACTAGACGGACCTTAGTCGGTAAAGTAATGTCTCTCCTTTTGAAAATACTGTCTAGGTTGGTCATAACTTTTCTTCCAAGGAGTACGCATCTTTTAATTTCATGGTGTCAGTCACCATCTGCAGTTATTTTGAAGCCCACAAAAGTAAAGTCTGACACTGTTTCCACTGTTTCCCCATCTATTTCCTGTGAAGTGATGGGACCGGATGCCGTGCTCTTCGTTTTCTGAATACTGAGCTTTTAAGCCAACTTTTTATCTCTCCTCTTTCACTTTCATCAACAGGCTTTTTAACTCCTTTTCACTTTCTGCCATAAGGGTAGTGTCATCTGCATATCTGAGGTTACTGATATGTCTCCCGGCAATCTTGATTCCAGGTTGCGTTTCTTCCTGCCCAGCATTTCTCATGATGTACTCTGCATATAAGTTAAGTAAGCAGGGTGACAATATACTGCCTTGTACTCCGTTTCCTATTTGGAACCAGTCTGTTGTTCCATGTCCAGTTCTAACTGTTGCTTCCTGACCTGCAGACAGATTTCTCAAGACGCAGGTCAGATGGTCTGGTAGTCCCATCTCTTTCAGAATTTTCCATAGTTTATTGTGATCCACACAGTCAAACACTTTGGTATAGTCAATAAAGCAGAAATAGATGTTTTTCTGGAACTCTCTTGCTTTTTCCATGATCCAGCGGATGTTGGCAATTTGCTCTCTGGTTCCTCTGCCTTTTCTAAAACCAGCTTGAACATCTGAAAGTTCACGGTTGATGTATTGCTGAAGCCTGGCTTGAAGAATTTTGAGCATTAATTTACTAGTGTGTGTGATGAGTGCAATTGTGTGGTAGTTTGAACATTCTTTGGCATTGCCTTTCTTTGGAACTGGAATGAAAACTGACCTTTTCTAGTCATGTGGCCACGACTCAGTTTTCCAAATTTGCTGGCATATTGAGTGCAGCACTTTCATAGCATCATCCTTCAGGATATGAAACAGCTCATCTGGAATGCCATCATCTCCACAAGTAATGCTTTCTAAGGCCCACTTGACTTCACATTCAAAGATGTCTGGCTCTAGATTAGTGATCACATAATCATGATTATCTGGGTCGTGAAGAGCTTTTTTGTACAGTTCTTCTGTGTATTCTTGTCCCCCCTCTTCTTCATATCTTCTGCTTCTGTTAGGCCCATACCATTTCTGTCCTTTATCGAGCCCATCTTTGCGTGAAATGTTCCCTTGGTATCTCTTATTTTCTTGAAGAGATCTCTATTCTTTCCCATTCTGTTCTTTTCCTCTATATCTTTGCATTGATTGTTGAAGAAGGCTTTCTTATCTCTTCTTGGTATTCTTTGGAATTCTGCATTCAGATGCTTGTATCTTTCCTTTTCTCCTTTGGTTTTCACCTCTTTTCTTTCCACAGCTATTTATAAGGCCTCTCCAGACAGCCATTTTGCTTTTTTGCATTTCTTTTCTATGGGGATGGTGTTGACCCCGTCTCCCATACAATGTCATGAACCTCATTCCATAGTTCATCAGGCACTCTGTCTATCAGATCTAGGCCCTTAATTCTATTTCTCACTTCCACTGTATAATCATAGGGGATTTGATTTAGGTCATACCTGAATGGTCTAACAGTTTTCCCTACATTCTTCAATTTGAGTCTGAATTTGGTAATAAGGAATTCATGATCTGAGCCACAGTCAGCTCCTGGTCTTGTTTTTGTTGACTGTATAGAGCTTCTCCATCTTTGGCTACAAAGAATATAATCAACCTGACTTCGGTGTTGACCATCTGATGACGTCCATGTGTAGAGTCTTCTTTTGTGTTGTTGGAAGAGGGTGTTTGCTATGACCAGTGCATTTTCTTGGCAAAACTCTATTAGTCTTTGCCCTGCTTCATTACACACTCAAAGGCCAAATTTGCCTATTACTCCAGGTGTTTCTTGACTTCCTACTTTTGCATTCCAGTCCCCTATAATGAAAAGGACGTCTTTTTGGGTATTAGTTCTAAAAGGCCTTGTAGGTCTTCCTAAAACCGTTCAACTTCAGCTTCTTCAGCATTACTGGTTGGGGCACAGACTTGGATAACTGTGATATTGAATGGTTTGCCTTGGAGAAGAACACAGATAATTCTGTCGTTTATGAGATGGCATCCAAGTTCTGCATTTCAGACTCTTTTGCTGACCATGATGGCTATGCCACTTCTTCTGAGAGATTCCTGCCTGCAGTAGTAGATATAATGGTCATCTGAGTTAAAATCACCCATTCCAGTCCATTTTAGTTAGCTGATTCCTAGAATGTCAACGTTCACCATTCCCATCTCTTGTTTGACCACTTCCAATTTGCCTTGATTCATGGACATGACATTCCAGGTTCCTATGCAATATTGCTTTTTACAGCATCGGACCCTGTTTCTATCCCCAGTCACATCCACAACTGGGTATTGTTTTTGCTTTGGCTTCATGCCTTCATTCTTTCTGGAGTTATTTCTCCACTGACCTCCAGTAGCATATTGGGCACTTACTGACCTGGGGAGTTCCTCTTTTGGTATCCTATCATTTTGCCTTTTCACACAGCTCATGGGGTTCTCAAGGCAAGGATACTGAAGTGTCTTCCCGTTCCCTTCTCCAGTGGACCACGTTCTGTCAGACCTCTCCACCATGACCCGCCCATCTTGGGTTCCCCCGCAGGCATGGCTTGGTTTCATTGAGTTAGACAAGGCTGTGTTCCTAGTGTGTTAGAATGACTAGTTTTCTGTGAGTATGGTTTCAGTGTGTCTGCTCTCTGTTGCCCTCTTGCAACATCGACCATCTTACTTGGGTTTCTCTTACCTTGGGTGTGGGGTATCACTTCACGGCTGCTCCAGCAAAACACAGCCACTGCTCCTTTCCTTGGACAAGGGGTATCTCCTTACTGCTGCCATTCCTGACCTTCAACGTGAGATAGCTCCTCTAGGCCCTCCTGTGCCTCTGCAGCCACCGCTCCTCGGGTTGCTCCTCCCAGCCGCCGGCCCGGCCTCGGACGTGGGTGGCCCCTCCCAGCTTCCCCCCTTGGCCCCAGCTCTGGGTGGCTCCTCAGGGTCACTGCCCCTCGCTTTGGGCACGAGGTGGCTTCTCCTGGCTGCCCCTGACCTTGGGCACATGGTGTCTCCTCCCAGCCACCCCTGATCTCTGACACAGGATAGCTCCTCTCGGCCATCGCCCTGACTTCAGACACAGGGTGTCTCCTCCCAGCTGCCTCCCCTGACTTCGGACACAGGATAGCTCAGCCCTGCCACCACTGACCTCGGACACAGGGTAGCTCCTCTCAGGCCATTCCTGCACCGTCACAGCCTGACACTCTAGGCTGCTGCCTCTGACCTCGGATGTGGGGTAGCTCCTCTCAGCCACACTCAGTGTGCCGCTGGCTCGCAGCTGCCTGTGCTCAGTGCACTACCAGCTCTCAGCTGACATAGAACAGGGAGAGAAGGAAACTCCTTGTAAATTCCTAGCTAAACTATGGGAGGCTCTCTTCATGTTTACGGATATTGATTTGGAAAGTAACAGGGAGAAATATTCTTGAAAGATAGATTTCTGACTCAGTCAGCTCCAGATATCTGCTATAAGCTACTAAAATAGACACTCAGACCAAATCAGTCTTTAGAAAAACTTGCAGCTGGCTCAGACAGTATGTTATGGTAAAGAAGGTGAGGAGGAAAATAAGGGCAAAAAAGAACCAGGCAATAGACTGAAGACCCAACAATGGCTCTTTGACCTGCTCTGGAACAGCCTGAGGAAAAATACCCAGTGGAAGCCAGGTGAAAAGGGACTGACTTGTTATTACTTTGGAAAGGAGGGGCATCTCAAGCTGGATTACCCTTGGGCATCTTAGCCGCCCCAGTTCTTTGTCTGCTCTGCAAAGCATCATACTGGAGAAGAGACTGCCCTACAACTTGTAGGCCCCAGGGGTCAGACTCTCAAGACAATCGAGACTGAAGGTGTCCCAGAGACTCCACACAACCTCCCATCCTAATTACACCTGAGGAACCTCAGGTACTAATAACTGTTGCAGGGGAGGCACTCAGTCCATGTCTTTTGGACACTGAGGAAACTTTCTCTGGGCTCACTGAAGCCCCTGGTAGTGGATTTCTTCCCAATTCACTATCATAATGGGACTGTCTGGATGAGCCAAATGTTGTTACTTCAGCTGTCCTTTAAGCTGCAACTAGGACTCCATGCTACTGTCTCGAGTTTCTAAATGTGCCAGAGTCTCCATCACCCCTTCAAGGGAGGGATGTTCTGAGAAAGGTCCAGGCCTCTGTTTTCATGAATATGGAGCCTGCTCTTTCTCTCCCCTTAACTGAACAAAATGTAAATCCTAGAGTGTGGACTGATGGAAATCCTAGGTACACCACAAAATGCTGTTTTTTTCATTGTCAAGCTCAATGACCCTCACCTATTTTCACATCAAAAGGAGTGCCCATTAAAGCCTGAGGTTAAAGTTTAAAACCCATCATTGATAATTTAAAGGAACAGTGGCTATTAATTTCCTGTAATAGTCCATCCAACACTCCTATTAAAATTTTCAAATGATAAATGGAGACTTGTTCAGGATATATGAATAATAGATGCTTAATACTTATACTTTGTGGTCTGCAGTTGCTAAATGAGCCAAATATGACTCTAAGATCATTCAGAGGATTTGGGGTATCATAGGCTATTGCTGCATTTGGATTTCAGGTTATGGAGAACTTGCCCCGCTTTTATATAAACTTATAACTGAAACTCAGCTGGTTTGTTCCCCCCAAGACCCAAAAGACTGTTAAGACTCTTTAAGCTGCTCTCTTTCAGGCTCCAACTTTGAGCCTGCTCACAGGATCAGAGTTTAGTTCAAGTGAAAGAAGGTATGGACACATTCCTTAAGGGCAATTGCTGCTATTGTGTGCTAATTCTTAAAGCTCATACATGGGCAAAATCTTATTGTCCTGACTTCTCATGAATGGGATCTTAATGTGCTCTGTCTTTAAAGCTACTGTAACTCAGTTCAGTTCAGTACAGTTCAGTAGATCAGCTGTGTCCGACTCTTAGTGACCCCATGAATCGCAACACCCCAGGCCTCCCTGTCCATCACCAACCACCAGAGTTCACTCAGTCTCACGTCCATCGAGTCAGTGATGCCATCCAGCCATCTCATCCTCTCCCGTCCCCTTCTCCTCCTGCCCCCAATCCCTCCCCGCATCAGAGTCATCTCCAGTGAGTCAACTCTTTGCATGAGGTGGCCAAAGTACTGGAGTTGCAGCTTTAGCATCATTCCTTCCAAAGAAGTCCCAGGCTGATCTCCTTCAGAATGGACTGGTTGGATCTCCTTGCAGTCCAAGGGACTCTCAAGAGTCTTCTCCAACACCACAGTTCAAAAGCATCAATTCTTCAGTGCTCAGCTTTCTTTAGTATCCAACTGTGTCCAACTCTCACATCCATGAAAACCCATAGCCCTGACTAGACAGACCTTTGTTAGCAAAGTAAGGTCTCAGGTTTCAATATGCTGTCTAGGTTGGTCATAACTTTTCTTCCAAGGAGTAAGGGTCTTTTAATTTCCTGGCTGCAGCCACCATCTGCAGTGATTTTGGAGCCACCCAAAATAAAGTCTGACACTGTTTCCCCATCTATTTCACATGAAGTGGTGGGACCAGAAGCCATGATCTTCGTTTTTTGAATGTTAAGCTTTAAGCCAACTTATTCACTCTCCACTTTCACCAAGAGGCTTTTTAATTGCTCTTCACTTTCTACCATAAGGGTAGGTGTCATTTTCATATCTGAGGTTATTGATATTTCTCCCAGTAATCTTGTATCCACCTTGTGCTTCTTCCAGCCCAGCGTTTCTCATGATGTACCCTGCATAGAAGTTAAATAAATAGGGTGACAGTATACAGATTTGATGTACTTCTTTTCCTATTTGGAACCAGTCTGTTGTTCCTTGTCATTTCTAACTGTTGCTTCCTGACCTATATATAGGTTTCTCACAGCAGTGGCCACAGGACTGGAAAAAAGTCAGTTTTCATTCCAATCCCAAAGATAGGTAATACCAGTGAATGCTCAAACTACTGCACAATTGCACTTATCTCACACGCTAAAAAAGTAATGCTCAAAATTCTCCAAGCAAGGAGTCAGCAATATGTGAACCGTGAACTTCCAGATGTTCGAGCTGGTTTTAGAAAAGGCAGAGGAACCAGAGATCAAATTGCCAACCTCCGCTGGATCATGGAAAAAGCAAGAGTTCCATAAAAACATTGATTTTTGCTTCATTGACTATGCCAGAGCCGTTGGCTGCATGGATCACAATACACTGGAAAATTCTGAAAGAGATGGGAATATCAGACCACCTAACCTGCTTCTTGAGAAATCTGTATGCAGGTCAGGAAGCAACCGGGGTGTCAAATCTCTAGGAGAATACGATTTACACTGTTTCAGGAGACCCCAATCTTCAGAAAAGTTTGAAAAGATTAATCACATTATTAAGGGGCAGCTGTGTAAGCTAACATCAAAACACAAGACAGTTGGTTTAATCTTATACACACAGCTTTAATGAGGGCTCAAACTGTTCCTAAGAACGGGTTGCCCCTATGGTAGACAGTTTTCATGCACAAATATTGTCATGGATATGATAGAACCTTCACAGATCCCAAAGCCTTAAAATTAACTATGTGACTAAACTTTTAGCTTTTCAACAGCCATTACCAGGAGGCTAACTCCTGACCAAGCCTTTGAATCAAACAAACTGCTGTATGAAGGTCTTGATAAAGAACGTCTTGCACTGACGTCTTGATTAAAACATTGGGATTTGGAGACTAATCTTTTAAGCCCCTCTGGGAAGGCCCTTACCAGGTTATTCTTTCTTTTCCCATAGCTCAAGCTACCAGGTATTGGTACCTTGGGTACCTGGGTGTACCACACTGGAGTTAAAAAGTGGCACCCTGACCAGTACTAAAACAATGCCATTTTATGTCTTTATCCTCTCTGCATTCACCTTTCACTTTTCGATAATCTATGTGAGCCTGCATCTGCTGACTCCAAAAGTCCTGAGTCTGCTGTTTGATATTCAAGACAATGCGTTCCTGCCATGGGCTCATTCTTATGCTGCATTGCATAACTGGTCTAATTGCTGGGTGTGCTGAGTGCTCCCCTCTTCATCAGTTGAAGGTTTCACATAATGTGTTTCTCTGCTTCAAGGAAAGGACTTTCTTCAACTCTGCACATAGCTCCACCAACAACTGTAGTATGTGACACCTATTCTTGATCTGATGAAATCTAACAATCCAAGATAGACTAATGTAACTGTGGACAAAATTTAACTTTTGATTTCGATTATGTTTTAACTTGGTTTGATGGGTATTTTGCCTTACCTCTGTAACTCTATAACAGATAGTGTTTGTTTCTAACTACCTGAAAGCTTTTAAGTTACCAATGGTTGTTCAAGCCTGCTGAAACTATTATTTGGGACCCCTGGATCCTCAATATGAAGGTTAGACGAATATGTTGTTTCAAAAATTTAGGGACTATGCCCCTCAACAGCAGGAAGTAGTTATGGAACAAAAATAATGCCTCTTTCCCTTGGCAAAATAATAATACTAAAAGAAAAAAAAAGAGGGGGTGGTAGTGGTGGTGGTGGTGGTGGTGGTTTTGGTGGTGAGATAGTTAATTCCTAGGAAGTCTGATAAAAAGTCCAGGGTCCCCAAGGAGGAGAAAGGGATCCAGGGCCCTCAAGAAGTAGAAAGGAGTCTGAGGCTCTCAAGGAGGAGAAAAGGACAACCTTTTTTCTACCTTGCTTTGTCTTAGTCAATATAACACTGTATCTTGCTCGAGGATATGTTTCTCCTTAACAAAAACCTTCTGAGTAATCTTATCTTAAAATAGTATACCATGGGAGTGGGTCTGGTAAGATCTTTCTGTTGTTAGCTCTAATCTTGTCACCTTAAAAGGTAAATTGCAAGAGTGGATCCAGTATGATCTTAACAGCTTCAGAGGCATCCTTTGGATTTATTGTAATAACCAATTAAAAAGTACATAGCTCCCTTTTCTAAGAGTAGCAGTTAGGACACTGTTTGCCCTCCTTCTGGTGTCTACGTCAGGAGTATTATCCGTCTTCTTCCACTGTAATAAAACTCTTCTACACTAAAGCTTTTGAGTGATCAGCCTGGTCCCTGGTCCTGAAGCAAAACCTTCGGAGATCACAAACCCGACATTGCTCACTGTAAGCCATCACTACCATAGTGTGATGTTTTTTTATACTGTTTACTACCTTCATCATTTTGAGGTTTTCTATTTCTAGCTTGCTGAGTGTTTATATAAAGAATATGCTTAGTCATTTAATCATGTAGAACTCATTGGGACCCCATGGACTGTAGCCTGCCATGTTCCTCTGTCCATGGGGATTCTCCAGGCAAGAATGTTGCAGTGGGTTGCCATGACTCTCCCAGGGGATCCTCCAAATCCAGAGACTGAACCCAGGTCTCCCCCATGGCAGGCATATTCTTTACCATATGAGCCACCAGGAAAGCCCAAGAATACTGGAGAGGGTAGCCTATCTTTTCCAGCAGATCTTCCCAACTGAGGAAGATGTTAGACTTTATCAAATTATTTTTCTGCATTTATGGAGATGACCCTACAGCTTTTCATTTTTAGTTCCCTTTGTTCATTTCTGTTCAGTCTCTCAGCTGTGTCCAATTCTTTGCTACCCCAGGGACTGCACCGTGCCAGGCTTCCCTATACATCACCAACTCCCAGAGCTTGCTCAAATGCATGTCCATGGCTGATGCCATCCAACCATTTCACCATTTATCATCCACTTCTCCTGCCTTCAGTCTTTCCCAGCATCAAGGTACTTTCCAATGAGTCACTTGTTCACATCAGATGGTTAAAATATTGGAGCTCAGCTTCAGCATCAGTTTAGTTCTTTACTAAGATGAACTAACAGAATGATTTTCAAATGTTTAGCCAATCCTGCATTCTTGCAGGTGGGAGGAAAAAACTCAGTATATTATGGTGTGTCATACTTTGCATATATTGACAGACTCCGTGCTTCATTCTGGACATGTTCGGTTGCTACCTCTTCAGGTGCACAGTTTTCACCAGCTTCCCAGTTTAATCTATCATTCATTCTAGCCACCGTTTTTGTCATCTGACAATACAGCTTTTGTATCTATATGATCAATTTAGGTCTATTTTATTATTTATGTGTCTCCATTTAACTTTGGAACAAACAAAACAATATTATCCCCAGTACTTTAATGTCTCTGAAAATTCTAAAATCTAGGCCACTTCTGGGTCAGTTTGATTTTTCAAGGGAATTTCAATTAGATTTTTCTTAGCTTAATTTGATTAAGTACCTTTTTAATGTGGTCAGGGGTTAGTTTCTTGTGAATTGGCTGCTCTTGTCTTTAAACATTTCTTACTAAAACTAAAGACTAATGCTACATCGTTCTTATAAACTGTCGACTTGTGTCTTTTTCACATTTTTCTATCAGGTTTTAGCTTCCTTGTTCTAAAAATTTTCAGTGTCATCTTTTGGGCTTGTTGTTGGTATGCTTTGTTCTACCTCCTAAAATTTTAAACACTGTGGTGAATCGTGCATCAATAAGCAACCAGTGGAAGTGAGCACTTCACAGAAAACAGAGGAAGAGCCACTAAGCCAAAAAACTGTGTCCTCAGGCTAGCTGACCCTTCTAGTCATTAGGGACACAAGGACTGTGGTGAAACACACAACTCACTCCCCTTTCCTCCAGAGCTAACAACCTCAATGAGAGACCTTGGGAACTAGATGGGCAGGCCATAATTTCCTCAGTGTCTCCTTCAAGAAGCTGGAAGCTTGTGGTAGCTCTTCATGGAAATGAATTGCACCATGGTCCCGACTATGAGATAATCTCTATTGGAGCTTCCAGCAGAAAAACAAGTTGAGAAAAGAGATTTGTGCAGGCACATGCTGCGAAGGCCTTTGAACACGAGGCTCAAACCCATCTGGGCAAGCTCCACACCTTCATGGGTTTCACGTTGTCATTTCTTGCATGGGATAACTCAACATAACGGAAAGCATGCATTTATCTGCCAAAGGGTTTTCAAGGTGCATTAAGACCTCCTTATAGGAGCAAAGTGGAATGATTCTCACTTCCACAGACACTTACATACAGCCTAATTACCATAGAGGGATTCCAGGCAAGATATTAAAAAGTAGATAATAGTGAAAGGTGAGCGAGAACAGAATGAAACCCTGAATAGTGTGGCTATGAGGCAAAGTTTGGAGGAGACACCCTCTCCCTGCCATGTGACCCATCACAGTTGACTTAGAGAGATGAGGATGGCAGGTGAGTTTGGAGGGCTTTTGGGGGGCATTAAAAATGCCTCATTTCTCCCACCAAAACATCTGAGTTGCTACCCATCCTCCCCTAGAGGTGTCAAGATGGGGCTTTGTGATGTCAAGGCTCACCCATGGCGACTATTGTCTGGGGAAGTGGCTTGCTGACTTCATAAAGGATAAGAGAGTAGCCCCTTGGGGAGGGGTATATATAGGGGTGCTCTAGGGCTCTAATGACTAAGGTGACTGGGAAACTACAAAGCTCTAGAGCAGTTATGGAACAGCCAACTCCAGATACCCAGGACAAAAAGATGAACACCTCCTATCAACCAACTTCCCAAAGAAGTGTCAAGGTGAGCTGAACCCACCCAAGCTCCTCTTCCCCATTTACACCACCCTTTAAGAATCTGTCCCCTGTCCTTGGCTAGCACATGCCCCTTCTCTGTCCACACCCCTTGTCCTGAAGCTATCATTCTCATCCATCTTCACCCTCTTCCTCAAACCAGTGCTGTTCTCTGCTTCCTCTCTTGCTTTCTCCAGGTGGCCAGGGTAACTGTGAGGGTCAATAAGCACATTCAAGAAAAGCTGGGAAAGAAAGCTTCTCAGAAATCTCCCACCTCTAAGAAACTTAAGAAAATCAGAGGTTCAATGCTCTGTAGCCAGTGTTCCAAGGTGAATGAAGAGCTGAATCAGGACGAAAAGGAGGACATCACAGAGATCATGGAGACTGCCTACCATTCCAGCTGGACCAGTGGGAAGCCAGTGACTACAAAGCTCGGCTAGAGATCTCGGAAATCTTCAGGGGTCTCACCGCTGAGACATGGCCAAAAAATACAGTCATTTAATCTTATACCAACAACATACATTAATAATGAAATTAAATAAAATCAACTTGATGTGAAATTATGTGTCTCTGATCTCTCAGATATGGGGAGACAGAGTGGGCAGGGAAAGGGTAATTGTGAAGAGGGAGGGAGATGGGTCCTATGGAGTCAGAGATGGGACCATAAGGTCCAGTTTTCCAGAAAGTAGGGGGAAGAACTGGGTCCAGAATGAACCCCAAAGATATACTTTCCATGGGGGAAGAGGAAGAGACTTGGGGTTTCTATGTGTGAATACAGAGGTGGGAACTTAGCTGGGGAGCAGAGTCATGTGTGGAGTGGTACTGCCATTTCCAAATAAGGTACATAAAGCATTTGCCCCTAGGGTACCTACATCATAGGGCAGTTTATTATATGTTAAGATAAGATATCAGCAACTAACAGCCTCAAAAACTCAATCTTGCTTGCTATAAGATAGTCCTTAGGAGTAATATATGGCAGTTTTCAGTATGGAAATTTCTAAAAAATAAATAATTAAATAAAAATGGAATGTCACATGACCTAGGAATTTCATTCTTGGATATATTTTTAAATAATGGTGATGTATGGCAAAACTAATACAATATTGAAAGGAATTAGCCTCCAATTAAATGAATTTATATTAAAATAAAATGTAAATTAAAAATATAATTCAAAAGATGTTTTTACCCTGCTGTTTCTTGAGGCACACCATTCACCAAGACATGGAAGCAACCTAAATATCCATCAAATGATAGACAGATAAATGGATAAAGATGTGATATGTATGTACTATGGGACACTCACTGTTCTTCAGTCACTAAGTCATGTCCCACACTTTGTGACCCCATGGACTCTACCCTTACAAGCTCATCTGTGTATGGAATTTTCCAAACCAGAATACTCGAGTGGATTGCCATTTCCTTCTCCAAAGGGTCTTCCTTAAATAGGGATAGAACACACATCTCCTGCTTGACAGGCAGAATCTTTGCCACTGTGCAACCTTCCATAGGAACACCTATGGAATATTCAGTTTAGCTCAGTTGCTCAGTCGTGTCTGACTCTCTGCGACCCCATGAATCACAGCATGCCAGGACTCCCTGCCCATCATCAATTCTCGGAGATCACTCAGACTCACATCCATCGAGTCAGTGATGCCATCCAGCCACTCATCCTCTCCCGTCCCCTTCTCCTCCTGCCCCCAATCCCTCTCAGCCTCAGAGTCTTTTCCAATGAGTCAACTCTTCGCATGAGGTGGCCAAAGTATTTCAGTGTCAGCTTTGCCATCAGTCCTTCCAATGAAAACCCAAGGCTGATCTCCTTTAGGATGGACTGGTTGGGTCTCCTTGCAGTCCAAGGGACTCTCAAGAGTCTTCTCCAACACCACAGTTCAAAAGCATCAGTTCTTTGGCGCTTAGCTTTCCTCACAGTCCAACTCTCACATCCATATATGACCACTGGAAAAACCATAGTCTTGAGTAGACAGACTTTTGTTGGCAAAGTAATGTCTCTGCTTTTTAATATGTTATCTAGGTTGGTCATAACTTTCCTTCCAAGGAGAAAGACCCTTTTAATTGCATGGCTGAAATCAACATCTACAGTGATTTTGGGGGCCCCCAGAAATAAAATCTGACGCTGTTTCCAGTTTGCCCATCTATTTCCCATGAAGTGATGGGACCAGATGCCATGAACCTAGTCTTCTGAATTTTGAGCTTTAAGCCAACATTTTCAGTCTCCTCTTTCACTTTCATCAAGAAGCTCTTTAGTTCCTCTTCACTTTCTGCCGTAAGGGTGGTATCATCTTCATATCTGAGGTTATTTGATATTTCTCTCGGCAGTCTTGATTCCAGCTTGTGCTTCTTCCAGCCCAGTGTTTCTCAAGATGTACAGTGCATATAATTTAAACAAGCAGGGTGACAGTAAACAGCCTCGACATCCTACTTTTCTTATTTGGAAGCAGTCTGTTGTACATGTTCAGTTCTAACTGCTGATTCCTGACCTGCATATAGGTTTCTCAAGAGGCAGGTCAGGAAGTCTGGTATTGCCATCTCTTTTAAAATTTTCCACAGTGTATTGTGATCCACACAGTCAAAGGCATTGGCATAGTCAATAAAGCAGAAATAGATGTTTTCCTGGAACTCTCTTGTTTTTTTCAGTGATCCAGTGGATGTTGGCAATTTGAGGTCTGGTTCCTCTGCCTTATTAAGATCCAGCTTGAATATCCGGAAATTCACAGCTCATGTACTGCTGAAGCCTGGCTTGGGGAATTTGGAGCATTACTTTACTAGCATGTGAGTGGTAGTTGTGTGGTAGTTTGAGCATTCTTTGACATTGCCTTTCTTTGAGATTGGAATGAAAACGGACCTTTTCTAGTCCTGTGGCCACTGTTGAGTTTTCCAAATTTGTTGGCATATTGAGTGCAGCATTTTCACAGCATCATTTTCAGCATTTGAAATAGCTCAACCAGAATCCCATCAGCTCCACTAGCTTTGTTCAGAGTGATGCTTTCTAAGGCCCACTTGACTTCACATTGCAGGATGTCTGGATCGAGGTGAGTGATCACACTATTGTAATCATCAGGGTCCTGAATATATATATATATTTGTACAGTTCTTTTGTGTATTCTTGCCACCTCTTCTTAATATATTGTGCTTCCATTAGGCCCATACCAGTTTTGTCCTTTATCGAGCCCATCTTTACATGAACTGTTCCCTTAGTATCTCTCATTTTCTTGAAGAGATCTCTAGTCTTTTCCATTCTGTTGTTTTCCTCTGTTTCTTTGTGTTGATCGCTGAGGAAGGCTTTCTTATCTCTCCTTGCTATTCTTTGGAACTCTGCATTCAGATACTTACATTTTCCCTTTGCTCCCTTGTTTTTTGCTTCTCTTCTTTTCATAGCTATTTGTAAGGCCCCTCCAGACAGCCATTTTGCTTTTTTTTTTTTTTTTGCATCTCTTTTTCTTGGACATGGTCTTGATTCCTGTCTCCTGTACGATGTCACAAACCTCTGTTGATAGTTCATCAGGCACTCTATTACCAGGGACCAGCCCCCGTTGGATCCAGGGTATCCGAAGCATGGACAGTGTTGGTTATGAGAGATGTATTTATTAAGAGATATAGAAGGGGATAAGGATTTATTTAAAGATATAGAGAAAGATAAAGGGAGAATATTGCAGTTAAGAAAACAGAGGAGAGAAAGAGGCTCCTATTCCTTGGTTTACACAAAAAGCCAATAAAGTCCCAAGACAAACGACTTACACCATTCACGTAGGCCACAGGTGCCTGCTTGAATAGCAGAGGGTGCCCTGCCTTGGACTCCCTCTCACATCGGTCTTGGAAGCCCAGGCAGAGAAGTGAATAGAGCGAGCCCCTGTGCTCCAAGAGATCAGCCTGAAAAAGACAGAGAGAGAGAGGGAGAGAGAGAGAGAGAGAGAGAGAGAGAGAGAGAGAGAGAGCAAGGAAGGAAGGAAGGAAGGAAGGAAAGAGAGAAGTGACACAGAGGAGCCAAGCAATGATGAGGCTAGGCCCAAAATTTTATTTTTTAGGGGGCTTATATACTTTAAGCTGTAGATAGAGAATAATGGAAAATACAAAGTTATGCAGGGTCAGCAGCCCTGACCCTTATCGAGACCAGGCTTTCTCTCTGCATACCTATCTGTATACACAGGTCTTAGGTGATTTACATCATCTTCTGGCCAGGAGGCCTGTTAGCATTTTATGGCCTTTTTCTGATAAGGGTCCGTCAACCAGAAAACTTATTTGCCTTAAAAGTGTTGTTCTTTCCAAAGTCTGGTGTCACTCTCAGAAAGCACTAAATAAAGTTACATTCTTACATAGCAAGGATACAACGATTTATAAAAAGAAAGAGGAGTACAATGATTTATAACAAAGAGAAAATTCATTAACTCAAAAGTCTAGGATTGCTAACATCAAAACTACTATATTCTGTTTCAGCATCCCAATTATATTGATTAACATCCTCCCAAGGCACCTAAAAGATAAAGGATATGGAGGCCTGGTGGCAATCATTAACTCAACAATGAAACCCTTAACCAATATAATTCTTAGCTCTTTAAATGGCTCTAAACCTTTAAGATGTTTTAAACTACCTGTGCCTCTCGTGGTTGGGAGGCTGTAAACAATCACATGCATAGTTGTAAAAGTCCGGGGAAACCTGTCAGGCCAGTTAGAGAGCCATCAGAGGGGTTTGAGCTGAGACACTCCTTTTATATGCAGGAGACTAACTGGAGCTCTAAGTTAACTTTTTCCAGAAAAAGGTGATCGGAAATAGCCCCCTGTTGATGTCAGAAGTGTGTAGTATAGCAGACAGTAAACAGACAGATTTTGGTTTTGGGGTAGATGCTCAGGCAGAGGGCCCCTTGAGACCTGACTCACCTTGCCCTCCAGGTCTCTCCACGTGACTTTGTCATGGGTGCGATCTCCCATGCTGGCTCCCGGCACTCTATTAGATCTAGTCCCTTAAATCGATTTCTCACTTCCACTGTATAAGCATTAGGGATTTGATTTAGGTCATGCCTGAATGGTCTAGTGGTTTTCCCTACGTTCTTCAATTTAAGTCTGAATTTTAAAGAAAGGAGTTCATGATCTGAGCCACAGTCAGCTCCCAATCTTGTATTTGCTGACTGTATAAACCGTCTCCACCTTTGGCTGCAAAGACTATAATCAGTCTGATTTTGGTGTTGACTATCTGGTGATGTTCATGTGTAGAGTCTTCCTTTGTGTTGTTGAAAGAGGCTGTTTGCTATGGCCAGTGTGTTCTTTTGGCAAAAGTCTATTAGCATTTACCCTGCCTCATTCCATATTCCAAGGCAAATTTTGCTTGTCACCAAGGAACACCCCAGGTGTTCCTTGACTTCCTACTTTTGCATTCCAGTCCCCTATAATGAAAAGAACATTTTCGGGGGGAGTTAGTTCTAAAATGTCTTTGAGATCTTCATAGAACCTTTCAACTTCAGCTTCTTCAGCATTACTGGTTGGGGCATAGGCTTGCATTACTGTGATGCTGAATAGTTTACCTTGGAAATGAACAGAGATTATTCTGTCATTTTTGAGATTACATCCAAGTACTATATTTTGGACTCTGGTTGACCATGATGGCTACTCCATGCTTGCTAAGGGATGCCATCCTATATTACTCAGCCATAAAAAGCATGAAATAACGTCATTTGCTGCAATATGCAGGGTATATTACTAAGAGGAATAACTTAGAGAAAGACAAATACACTATGATATCACTCACAGAATCTAAAACACCACAAGGTAGAAAATACAACAAAAATAGAGACTCAGAGATATAGATAACAATCTCCTGGTTATAGATATAGATAACAGTCTACCAGAGAGGAGGAGTACGAGGAAGGGCAATATAGAGGTGGGGGATTGGAAGGGACAATGTGTTAGATGTAAGATGAGCTCAAGGATGTATTGTACAAGGGTGTGTTGTACAATACTGGGAATAGAGCCAGTATTTTGTAATAACTGTAAAAGAAAAGCAAACTTTAACAATTGCACAATAAGAAAGTAAAGAAAGGATGGAGGGGGAAGAAGTAGGGGAAAAAAACCGAAGGTTTTTGGAGGTCACAAAGCCAACAATGATTAGCCCCTTTGTAGCTAAGGAACTTAGAATGGAGCAGTGGACTCCCACAGGCGGGGCAGGGGGAGTGGCCTATGTCCAATGCAAACAATACTGGGTGGCATTGCCCCCAAAAGCTTTATTTCAAGAATAAAACCAAGTAAAACGTGATTTTGTTTTAATTACCATCTCCTACTCCAGTATGCTAAAACAATGTCAATAATTAAATACTTTTCCTCTGAAAAACCAAATTTTGCCAGTTTAAGTTTGAAAACTTTATTGTGATTTATTATATTATTCACAAGGTATATAGTTTTAGTGTGTGAGCACACACATATGTGTGTATATGTGTATATAAATATACACAATATTATACAACCACACTTTTAGTACTGATCTTTAAAAATTCATTGTCTTCTATGCTGCTGCTGCTGTTGCTGCTGCTACTACTGCTAAGTTGCGTCAGTCGTGTCCGACTCTGTGTGACCACATAGACAGCAGCCCACCAGGCTCCCCCCGACCCTGGGATTCTGCAGGCAAGAACACTGGAATGGGTTGCCATTTCTTCTCCAATGCATGGAAGTGAAAAGTGAAAGTGAAGTCACTCAGTCATGTCCAACTCTTCAAGACCCCATGGACTGCAGCCCACAAGGCTCCTCCATCCATGAGATTTTACTGGCAAGAGTACTGGAGTGGGTTGCCATTGCCTTCTCCATGTCTCGTATGAGGGATTTAATTAAGAGAAGACTCTGTTAAACAGTTGCCACCAACACAGGCTGCCATGATTCCCACTGTTCCATCCACAGAGCATCCTTAGTGGTTTGGAAGGCCTTGAGACCACTTCCTGCACAGCCTGCAGTTCCTGAAGGAAGGTACTAAGACACACCTCATGTTCAAAAAGTTGATTCCAAATACACGATGATACCACAAATACTGTCAAGGGAAAGACAAACATTGTGCTCTTATTTATGTCTAAATCAGTGAAGCAGAATATTCACTGAAGGTACTTTTTTTAGCTTGAAAAGTGTGACATCTTCTTTAAAATATCTTGCTGAATCTGAAAAAATATATATATATATATATATTTTAAAGTATGGAGAGGGAGGTGGAAGGGGGGTTCAGGATTGGAACACGCATACACTCATGCTGGACTCATGCTGATATATGGCAAAACCAATACAATATTGTAAATGAAAGAAAAAATAATAATAAAATAAAATTTAAAAAAGTAAAGTGAAATTCATTATTAATTGTCAGTTTTTTTGAAACTATGGAACAAAGAAAATAAAATTAATTGGGGCTGCTTAGACTGTATCTTTTGCTGATATGTTTTCTTAAAAAAATCTCATAATTTTACAGTCATAATTATATATTAAATGATCAATATATTTTATACTATGTTTATTTTTCATTTACTATTATTTTCTTAAATTTATATATGTAACTAGAAACCTGTTCTATTCAGTGGGTATGAAAAATTATTCATCTCTCTTGTATGGAACACACTGTTTACACGAGTGTTGGGAGACATTTTATTGCCTAAAATCTTTTAGAATTCAGCTCTAGTGTCTAGGTTTTTTATAATTCATCTCTAGAGTCTAGGCTTTTTATTTCTCTTTGTTTAGGCTGAGAATGTTCTCATCCATTTCTAATATTTTCAGGGTTTCTGTGAGGGAGCAATGTTTGTTTGTTCTTTTTAAGTTACTCAGTCATGCCCAACTCTTTGCCACCCCTATAAGCCCACCAGGATCCTCTGTCCATGGGGATTCTCCAGGACAGAATACTGAAGTGGGTTGCCATGGTCTCCTTCAGGGGATCTTATTGACACAAAGATGGAACTCTATGGCTGCTATGACTCCTGCAGTATAGGTGGCTTCTTTGCCACAGAGCCAAAATATATGATGTGTACAAGAAACCCACGTTAATTATGAAGATTCATGATCAATGAACAGTAAAGATGGTGAAGCCCAGACAACCATTTATCTTTGACCAATTAAGATTAGGGAAAAACCTTCATTTTACTTTGCTTCATTCTTTTTTTTTTTTTTTAATGGCACTCATTCTTTCTAAACTCATATTTTCTGTTTAGTATTATCTTAAGTTCAGCTACTAGTTGTGCCTGAATCTTTGTGACCCCATGAAGTGTAGCAATTCAGGGCGCCCTGTCTTTGACCAACTCCCACAGTTCATTCAAACTTATGTCCACTGAGTCAGTCATGCCATCCAGCCATCTCATCTTCTGTTGTCCCCTTCTTCTCCCACCATCAGTTATTCCCAGCATCAGAATCTTTGCCAGTGAGTCAATTCTTCACATCAGGTGGCCAAATTATTGGAGTTTCAGCTTCACCATCAGTTTTTCCAGTGAATATTCAGGCCTGATTGCCTTTAGGATGGACTGGTTGGTTCTTATTGCAATCCAAGGGACTCTCAAGTGTCTTCTCCAACACCACCATTCAGAAACATCAGTTCTTAGGTGCTCAATTTTCTTTATATTCAAACTCTTACCTTCTGTCTATATGTGCCTTTAGGTCTTAAGTGGGTTTCTTGTGGACAGCATATATATGGGTTTGATTTTGGGGTCCTTTTAGCCAGTCTGTGTCTTTGGTTGGAGAATTTTGCCACTTGAGATGTTTGAAATCATGAAAGATGATGCTGTGAAATTTGAGAAACTCAACAGTGGCTACAGGACTGGAAAAGGTCAGCTTTCATTCCAATCCTAAAGAAAGGCAATTCCAAAGAATGGTCAAGCTACAGCGCAATTGCACTCATCTCACAAGCTAGTAAAGTGATGCCCCAAATTCTCCAAGCCAGGCTTCAGCAATACGTGAACCATGAACTGGCAGATGTTCAAGCTGGTTTTAGAAAAGGCAGAGAAACCAGAGATCAAAGTGCCTACATCTGTTGGACAATCGAAAAAACAAGAGTTCTGGAAAAACATCTATTTCTGCTTTATTGACTATGCCAAATCTTTGACTGTGAGGATCACAATAATTTGTGGAAAATTCTGAAAGACATGGGAATACCAGACCACCTGACCTGCCTCTTAAGAAACCTAAATGCAAGTCAGGAAGTGACAGTTAGAACTGGAAATGGAATAACAGACTGGTTCCAAATAGGGAAAGGAGTACATCAAGGCTGTATATTGTCACCCTGCTCAGCAAGGAGGTGCAACAGTCCATCCTAAAGGAGACCAGTCCTGGGTGTTCATGGGAAGGACTGATGCTGAGGCTGAAACTCCAATATTTTGTCCATCTCACATGAACAGTTGACTCATTGGAAAAGACTCTGATGCTGGGAGTGATTGAGGGCAGAATGAAAAGGGGATGACAGAGAATGAGATGGCTGGATGACATCACCCACTCGATGGGCATGAATTTGGGTAAACTCTGGGAGTTGGTGATGGACAGGGGAAGCCTGGCATGCTGTGATTTGTGAGGTCGCAAAGATTCGGACACAACTGAGTGAACTGAACTGACCTGATTTAATACATTTACATTTAAAATAGTTATGGATAGGTTCCTATTGCCATTTTTTCTTTCTTCCTTCCTTTCTTTTTTTGCATAAGAGGTCGTATTTTTAAATATTATTTTTATTATTATTTTATTATTTTTTTTTATTTTTTACTTTGGGTAACAGTGAAGTCACTCAGTCGTGTCTGACTCTTTGCGACCCCGTGGGCTGTAGCCTATCAGACTCCTCCGTCCATGAGATTTTTCAGGCAAGAATGCTAGAGTGGATTGCTGTTTTCTTCTCCAGGGGATCTTGGTGCCCAGGGAGTGAACAATTGTGTCTCTTGTGCTGGCAGACAAATTCTTTACCTCTAGTGCCACCCATCTCGAAAGTCTGAAAGAAAGTGTGTGGCTTTTGAAACTGGACCACCTGAATCATTTCTTCTACAAGGAGTTCACTGACACCATGCACTCACGCCTGCTGTGAGTCCTTTCCCACTTCTTTCAAACCGGTCCAGCTTAGCACTGTAGCCATTGACCCAGCCCCCTTGCGTGTGTTTCAACCTAAATATCAGCTTTGTTACTGATGAAACTGATTGGGAAGAATGTGGATTGCACATCTGAGCCAAGTCAAGTTCCTGACTTCCTCCAGACTGGCTGAGAGCTGGGGATGGACACCCTAGGGAAACATGAGCCCCAAGGACTGATACACCTTTCCAGGCTGCTGCCTTACATGGTCAGCTTCATTTCCTGTCACATTCTGACATGTGTGACAGACCCATTTTCTTCTGTACATATTCTCTCAGATTTGCTTTCTCATATTCAGTCAGATTATCTGTCATACACACCACTTCTATAATATTCCTGTGTCCCTCTATAATGCTTTTCTGTCACATTTATTCTCTCTCATACCCAGTCTCTCCTACACTCTACCTGACACTCTGTGTGCCACACACTCACACTGTCATGCTATCTGTAATGGAGTTAACTTAGTCAGGTTGCCAAGGCTCTTTAAGAAGTAGTTGAACATCCTTTCTTTTTCTCATTCTTTTTCCTTAGATATGGAGGCCTGGTAGGCAACAGAATCTCTTGCTCAAGAACATGCTTTTTTTGAGCTCAGGGAGAGGCTGGGTAAAAGTCCCATGGCCTTGAGCTCTGGGTTAGCCCATTTCTTCTGCTTGTAATCTTGCCAATGTCATCCTTGGATGTATGTTATGGGAAAGGGTCCGGGCAAAAGTTTCATAGCTTTGAGTCCTCCTTTTTTCTGTTCTAATCAGCTAGCAGAAAAGTACATAATGCTCTGCCTAAACTCACAAATTGGGTTCTCTTTCTACCCTGTTCTGATATCTATGTCAAAAGCTTTTTCTATCACATTTACTTTTATAAAATTTCTGCTATACAAAGCACTGAATGACTGAAACTGCATCTCTTGGTTCTGGAATTAAATGTTCTCCTTTGGAGATCACGAACCCGGCACCACTACTCACTATTCACTGTATGCATTAGTTATCATCTATCATCTTGCAGGCTCACTTCAGCTATCATCTGCATCTTAGTTCCCCCCCCCCCAACACATTCTGTCCTTTTATTTTTTTTTTCTTTATTTTTTTTTTTCATTTGTCTTGCCACACACTGACACGAATCAGCCACAGGTCCGTCTCTATCACCCATTCCCTCTTTCACACTCATTCAAAACCATGCAGCTATCACTGTAGCAAACTCTCTGAGAAACTCATTCTATCCTACAGTATCTTTTCTTTATACATCTGTCACTGTCTTGTCACACATCTTATTTGTCATTGGCATTACCATTTTCTTTGAAGATCTAACCATCAGACCCAGCTCAGACCCAGCTTAAGTCCAGTGCCTGATGGAGCACTGCAGTAATCATGGTTTTGAGAAATGGAGAAACAAAAATGCATGGGACTTTGAGCCACTGGTGTTGGGGAGAGCATGTGTGTGTGTGATTTGTGTCAAGCAGACCTGCATCATGGGAGACAGAATACCGACATACCAATACTGTCTGAAAACTGACTTGATGGGCAAACAAATGAAAAGCACATGAAACAGTACACAGGCCGTAGCAAGTGCTAGCTATCACTATGGATGAAGAGCACAGGTACAGATTTGGAGTGGGCACATGTGGCATGCTGGTGGGCTATGTGGCTTAGCCCCTCTCCCTCTAGTCCATAGTAGTCTAGTGAGCCCCCCTTCTACAGCATGACTATTCTTACAAATGTCCCCCAAACCTAACAGTGTTTCCCTGAGGGAGAGGTGTGTCCAGCCTTCCCATGGGGGTCCTCTAGGCCACAGAGCAGGGGACAGACACAGGCATTAGACAGGGTCTACCCACACCCTAAAATGGGCTCAGAGCCAGAAAGGAGAGAAACTGGGTGGTGGGGGGGAGGTGGGATAGAGATGCCACACCCCTGCGCAGCCACTGCTGGGGTCTCTTACCTTGCACTGTGGGTGAGAGAAGGCTGCTGGCTTTGGAGGTGTGGGCTGAGAGGAGTCTCCAGCCAGGGGGTGGTTATCAGGGGTCAGTGAAGGCCAGAGACTGGGCGATGTCCAGGGGAACACTGCTTTTCCTCCAGTCCTTGAGTCTTGCCAGTTCCTCTAGTGCTTCTGAGGGGCCCCAGGCAAGTCCACAGCCTGGAGTTGCTGAAGTCTGTGTGACTGGAGCCCCAGGCAGCCCAGCCCCATGCCATCCCCAGTGACTCCAACAGTAGTCCCCCTCCTCTTCCCTCCTGAGGTGGGCAGGAACAGCCCACTCTGCATCCCTGGTATCATGCCTCCAGGGCCAGGACACCCCACTCTCATGTGAAGGTACCAGTGCTAGCATGCACACACACAATATGCCCACGTGAATTCATCACAACCGTGCTCTCTTTCACACACACAAACACATACACACACACACACGGGGACAAACACACACAGGGACACACTCATGTGCAAGTTCCAAACCACATGATCTCTCATGCCCACACATACATGCCCAAGTGAAATCACCTTCACACACAGACACATGCAGACACCCATGTGCATGAANGCACTGCAGTAATCATGGTTTTGAGAAATGGAGAAACAAAAATGCATGGGACTTTGAGCCACTGGTGTTGGGGAGAGCATGTGTGTGTGTGATTTGTGTCAAGCAGACCTGCATCATGGGAGACAGAATACCGACATACCAATACTGTCTGAAAACTGACTTGATGGGCAAACAAATGAAAAGCACATGAAACAGTACACAGGCCGTAGCAAGTGCTAGCTATCACTATGGATGAAGAGCACAGGTACAGATTTGGAGTGGGCACATGTGGCATGCTGGTGGGCTATGTGGCTTAGCCCCTCTCCCTCTAGTCCATAGTAGTCTAGTGAGCCCCCCTTCTACAGCATGACTATTCTTACAAATGTCCCCCAAACCTAACAGTGTTTCCCTGAGGGAGAGGTGTGTCCAGCCTTCCCATGGGGGTCCTCTAGGCCACAGAGCAGGGGACAGACACAGGCATTAGACAGGGTCTACCCACACCCTAAAATGGGCTCAGAGCCAGAAAGGAGAGAAACTGGGTGGTGGGGGGGAGGTGGGATAGAGATGCCACACCCCTGCGCAGCCACTGCTGGGGTCTCTTACCTTGCACTGTGGGTGAGAGAAGGCTGCTGGCTTTGGAGGTGTGGGCTGAGAGGAGTCTCCAGCCAGGGGGTGGTTATCAGGGGTCAGTGAAGGCCAGAGACTGGGCGATGTCCAGGGGAACACTGCTTTTCCTCCAGTCCTTGAGTCTTGCCAGTTCCTCTAGTGCTTCTGAGGGGCCCCAGGCAAGTCCACAGCCTGGAGTTGCTGAAGTCTGTGTGACTGGAGCCCCAGGCAGCCCAGCCCCATGCCATCCCCAGTGACTCCAACAGTAGTCCCCCTCCTCTTCCCTCCTGAGGTGGGCAGGAACAGCCCACTCTGCATCCCTGGTATCATGCCTCCAGGGCCAGGACACCCCACTCTCATGTGAAGGTACCAGTGCTAGCATGCACACACACAATATGCCCACGTGAATTCATCACAACCGTGCTCTCTTTCACACACACAAACACATACACACACACACAGGGACACACACACACAGGGACACACTCATGTGCAAGTTCCGAACCACATGATCTCTCATGCCCACACATACATGCCCAAGTGCAATCACCTTCACACACAGACACATGCAGACACCCACGTGCATGAATCTGTGCATGTGCTCTCTCGAACATACCCACATACAGGCCAATGGGCAGGCACCTGTGTATGGGCACTGTCTCGGGCACACACCACAGACATGAATGCTCACACAGCCATGTGCATGCACCTATGCATGCACTCTCTCTCTCTAATACACACACAGATGCACACAATATGTGGATGTAGCCGTGCACATACTCTCTCACATACACACACCCATGCACATGCTGAAGGGCAAGCCAGTGTGCACAGGCAGTCTGTCTCTCGGTATACACACGGACCCAAGTTTACGTACCTGCCCATGTGCTCACACACACAGATGCACGTACACACAGGTGAGCTATGTGTGGAACACCAGAGGGACACACAGGCCCTGACCCACGGGTGCCAGACTCCCTTCTGGAGTTAATGACAAGGACCTGAGCACAGCAGGATGGCCACCTCTGAACGTGGCCAAGTTGGCAGAAGCCCAGACTTCAGAGTGCCCAGGGACAGGGACTCACTTGTGGGTTGCAGGCTTGAACCCTAATCAGTCACGTGCTTGAGGCAGGGTCTGTTTCAGCCTGTGCACTGAGGAGCTGCCCCCGCAATGAAGGGTGGAGTGCAATTAGTGCTCCACCCAGAGACCTCTGGGCTAAGGTGTTTACCAGTTTTCCAGGCCCAAAGCAGGACTGACTTAGACACTCAGACAAGCTGGGTGTGCATCTGTGCAGGTACACTGGGGCGACACGGCAGGTGAACTGAAGAAGCTTCAGCAGGAGACACCTACTGTTGGTGGGAATCAATAGAGGGAGGACCAGGGTTTGACTGTACAGGCTCACTGCTGATGCTGACTTACAGGTTGCACTACAGAGCTGGGTCCTATACGGAAGGTTGTCTTTCCCAACATGAGGGAGGAGGAAGGGGGTTCAAGATGTGGTCCAAGGCACATGATGGAGGAGCTATAAGGGAAGCTGATAAAGACAAATGTGTGGTGATCTTTGTACCAGGTACAACACGTGGCAGCCAAGATGTGCCAAGTGGTGCTAGTGGCCCTGGTGACCCTGGCAACCCATCTGGCCCTGGTGACACCGTCAGTCCTGGAGTCCCTGGCAATGTGGGTGACTTGGCTGACCCCAGAGGTCCTGGCACTGCAGGAGAGTCAGGTGGTACAGCTGGTGCCATTCCACATACCCTGGGTGCACCGCACACTACCGGGCCTGGTGGAGACCCTGCACCTGGAGTTGGAGTTCTGGAGCCCTCCAGTTGTATCTTATTCCAGGAGCCACGGTGGTCCCGGCAGCCCCGGATGTCAGGGTCTGGGCTAGGGGTGGTTTGTGGGGACATAGGTAGGGGGGCCTAAAGTGTAGGAGGAAGGTACTCTAGGGGGCTGGAGGGTATGAGTCAGGGGTGGTCTGGCTGCCAGGGGATGGTGATGAAGAAAAGCAACCTGAAGGGAATCAGAGAGTTGGGCAGTGATGTCCACACCGTCCAGCGATTGCCTTGTGGGTGAAGGTGGGTCTCTGTGAGCAGGGAGCCTGACGTACAGGAAAAATGAATAATGTGAATGGTAGTGAGGAAAAGCAACCTGAAGAGTTCCAGAGGGTCCAGTGGCAGTAACATACAGGGTTTCCTCAGGGTATAGGCTGGGAGAGCCGGACAGCCTAGGTGGCAGCTCCAGAGCAGGAAGCCTGATGTATAGGCAAAATGAGTAATGAGGATCCTGCCTTAACCGTATCTCCACCAGCAGCCTCACTGTGCCTGTCTCATTGCATGAGGAGGTGGACAGCGCCCATCACTTCATGACTTGACATACTCAACTGCGAGGGCTGGTCTGGAAGGAACTCAAGGTTAATGGTCGCATGTTGGTTCTGTCAGTTCTAAAGTGTTCCGGGGCCATGGAGAGAGTGGAGGATACTAAGCAGTGGCCAGTGTCATCCCAGGAGGAGCCATAATAGAGGGTTAAGCCTAGATAAGAACTGTGGTGCTCTGGGCTTGTCAGTGTGGGGGGACAGACTGAGGACATGCTCCTCTCTTCCTTCTCAGTGGGAACTTGAAATTCATTTTCCCTCCCTTTTAGCCAAATGAGTGCTGAAGAACATGCCCTGCTTCAGATTTCCATTGCCTTCATACTGGAACAGCTTTCCCTGCTGATGTGGTACTTGTAGCACTTTGTACTTCCCATTTTTGCTAAGCCTCAGGATGGAAGAGGGGGTTAAGTCTAGCCTATGTGCCCTAGCCTAAAGTGTCCTTCCTGAAAGCACTGCTCTCTGCAGTAGTTAGATTGGGCTTCATCTTGTGCCTGTGCTGCTGCTTGGGGGCTCAGGGTCCACATACATTTTTGGGCGATTGTTCACTGCAGAAAATAAAATTGAGCTACTGTGCTGTCTCTGACTACTTTTAGCTTCTTCACTTCCTAATACTGCATTCATCTTCCAGTTGGAGGGGAGGTTCTGAGATCCAGATGTTCAAGGAGTACAATGTAAGTGAAGACAATATAAGAAGTGGGAGAATAAGAAAGTAGTTTACTGCCATTCAGTACTGATGGAATATTTTGTCAGTTTTATAATTACATTTATATATTAAGATATAATACCAGAACAATGTTGTTGTTGTTCAGTCTCTAACAAGTGTCCAACTCTTTGCAACCCCATGGACTATAGCACACCAGGCTCTGTGCCCTGGCTGTCTCCTGGACTTGCTCAAGTTCATGTCTATTGAGTGGGTTATGCTGTCAAACCATGTCATCCTCTGTCCTCCCGTTCTCCTTTTGCCTTCAGTCATTCCCAACATCAAGGTCTTTCCCAGTGAGTCACCTTTTCACATCTGCTGGCCAAAGTGTTGAAGCTTCACCTTCAGAATCAGTCCTTCCAATGAAATTTCAAGACTAATTTCCTTTAGTATTGACTGGTTAGATCTTGCAGTCCAAGGCACTCTCAAGAGTATCTTTGTATCCCGAAACCATGCTAAACTCATTAATTAATTGTAATAGCTCCTTTGTACCTCCCATTGAACTTCCTACATAGACAATCATTTTGCCTGTAATATATACACATTTATTTCCTCCCATCCAGTGGATGTATTTTTTTAATTATTAAATTTATTTATTTTTTTAATTACAATACTATATTTGTTTTGCCATACATTAACTGATTCTGTTAAAATTAAATCTCTAACTCTTTGGCCACCTGATGCAAAGAGTGGATTCACTGCCAAAGACTTTGATGATGGGAGAGATTGAAAGCAGGAGAAGGGAATGACAGAAGATGAGATAGTTGGATGGCATTACGAGTCATCTGACGTGAGTTTGAGTAAGGTCTGGGAGATGGTGAAGGACAGGGAAGCCTGGCGAGAAGCAGTCCATAGAGTCACAAAGAGTTAGACTAGACTGAGCGACTGAACAACACACTGATTTCTGTTATAATGGATTGGAGTTTCCTGCTTCTTTGCCTCCTGGTAAATTTACATTGGATCCCAAGCATTATCAAATTTCCCTTGCATGCTTGATATTTTTCTATTCCTAAACCTATTCATGAACTTTATCTGGGATCCTGTTAAAATTTTTGGAAACAGTTTGATCCCTTTTGGTCTTTCTTTTTAAGTTTGGCTATCGAGGACCAGAGCAGATCTTAGTGTAGGATGAATTTAAATAACTGAAATTGTCAATGACCAAGAAGGTTGTAGCTGGAAACAAGGACTCATTTAAAAATTTTATTTATGAATATTAGTTGTTTATTTTTGGCAGTGCTGCCTCTTAACTGTGTGCAGGTTTTCTGTGCTTGCAGCCAGTGGAGGCTACTCTCTTATTGCTGTGTTCAGGCTTCTCTTGTCGAGGAGCCTGGACTCTAGATTGTGGTGAGCACAGTAGTTGTGGCACATGGTATTAGTTGCACCCGGCATAAGGGATCTTCCTGACCCAGAGATCAAACCCATGTGCCCTGTATTGGCAGGCAGATTCTTAACCACTGGAAGGGAAGCTAAAACAAAGAGTTTTATACTGTATCAGTGTGATAGTAAAATATAACTGGACATTTGATAGGCACTTTCTGTTACATGTTAAGATGATCATAGCCTTTGACCCAGTTTGGGGAATCTATCATAGGAAAATTCTTGTATATGTCAGCAAGGCAGAACCAACCACAATATTAATTACTGCATTGATTGAGCCACCAGGGAAGGCCTGTGAAAAAATGGTAGAACGCAATCCAGGGAGAATTGTTGAGTAAATCATGGTAATTCCATTCTTCTGGAATAATGTATGGCAATCAGAGAGCAAACCAGATAGCTGGGAACTAATATGGAAAGAGATTAAAGCAAATTGCAGAATTCTGGGTCTGGTATATCCCTGTCTTTCATGACTTTCTGACCGTCTGAACATGTTGGGCAATGCTGAGTATAACCACTCAGAATAAGTATCCTCCCCCAACTGTCAATGTTATCACTGGACAAAGGAAAAGAAAAAAAGAGTTTCAGTATTTAGATTCCCATGTTGTTTAACTATCTTCATAAAGCATCATGACTTTTCAAATTATGTTGTTGTAGAACATAAAGGTCTGCTCCTTTTCCCCTTTGAAAAAAGAGCACTTATTTAGAAACTTTAATTCAGCAAAGGCCTGTGAGGGAGCACTGGGAAGAGGCCACCACCAAGTAGCGGATGTGGACCCCCAGAGTCAGGGGACAGAAGCTGATAGGAGGGCCACCAGCAGGGCCCATGCTACCGTTAATGAATAATCTTTCCTATATTGTTTTTAAAAAATAGAAATGGATTTTGAATTTTATGAAAATCTATACCAATATCGAGGACATCTTTGGGTTTTGTCACTGGGCATCCATTTTCCTTCTCTTGTTTATGGTATCCTTTCACCCTGGGAAATCACCCCTTTCTTTTTCTCTCACCCATTATGATAAAGTTGACTTCACCTTTGATTCCAGGAGTGGGCACGTGGCTCAACCTGGCCAGTCGGAACACTGTTTTCCTACAGCTGTGGTGATATCATCCAACCAGTGACACTTTGGGAGCTGTAGGGGAGGCAAGGCATCAAGGGACAGAGGTCGAGAGCTGGAGCAAGAGGGCACATCTCAGGGAACCAAATGCTGGATCCAGCCTTGCCTGAAGACAGAAACTACTTCTTTACCTTGTGGTTATACACACCCGGAAAATTGCCTTTTGGCTTAAACCAAAAGGTGTTATTTTGTATTGATTTGTTCCTTTTTTTCACTAGCAATAGCAAAGTCTTCACTATTATTGAATTGAGGTACCACAGTTTTATGTATTATTTAATTTTCTTGCTAACGGATTGCTTCTTAGGTGAGAAACAGCCAAGCCATATGGTAGAAATGTAGACAAGTGAGAGTTTTTGTGGGTAAATCGCCAAAGAGGGAGGGGAGGATTTACAACAGGCGGACGGAAGAAAGCGCAAAAGATAGAGAATGGGCACTGGGAACAGCCCTATCTAGACAGCTCCCCTACCCCCCACTTGCACCCTGACCTCTCCCTGAATGGTGAAGTCCGTTCACAAAGGAGATGGGACTCTTGTCTCATTCTCCTTTCCTCAGCCAGTAACCTGGAATCATACAGGTACTTTGAGCACATACATGGACTGCTGAAGCTGCTAGGTTGCTTTAAACCCTGTCAGGTCCTGTAATTATTCAGTCCCAAACCTTCTAATGGGCTCACTCTCAGTCAGAGGTGGGAATTTGCTTTTGGAACATCTGGGAAGTGTGGCTAATCGACTCTCAGATGAAGTCCAGTGACTCTGAAGTCACTGGTCCCTGTGAGCACAAGTTGGCTATGAACCTGGTTCCAGACCTGTCCCTCCTTATAGGCTCTCTTCACCTGCATCTGGGTTGGGGTGCTGTGACCCCCCCCAAATAAAAATAAAAACAGAAATTAACAACAACAGTGTGAGGTACAGCAGAGAAGGGGTGGGGAGCCACCCAGGGATGAGAGAAGGGTCCATGACTTTCAGGACATTTGTTCCTAACAGCTAAGAAAAACTGATTTAGGGAGAAGAGTGTCTTTGGCCTGGTTGTTTCAGGAGGAAAGCAAATGAGATATAATTGGGAAGACTTAGCCATTTACAGGATTCACAGGTGGGACGCCAGCACCTGGCTCACTGAGGCGCCTGCTGCCAGTTGCACTCAGTGCACCCAACGCCAGACACTTTCAGAGGCTGTGCTTTCTTCCTTTTCAGATGAGCAGAACTACCTCCTCTGAGACTCAGAGGGCAAAGTATTTTTCTCCCTCAGTTTGGAGGAGTCCTTGAGGAGGGCCCACGTTTCTCTGCTCTTCAAGGTATGCCTGGATGGAAGCTCAAATCTGCTGTTACAGCTGGGCAACCCTGATGGAGTCGGCGGCTTGCACCCAGAGATCTGGGCTCTCCCCTGTGCAGTCAGGCCTCCTCTAGAGTGTGTTCTGTGTCTAAGAGAATCAATATGGAGAGATACAGATCATAAACAACCCAGGTTCAAACAGTATGTTATGAATAATTTGTAAGAGGTTTATTTATTTTTTTATTTTGCTTTTAACAACTTAATTAATACTATTCTCATGAAATGTATATTCAGCTGGGAAATGGAGACCATTCCTGAGAAAATATTAACTGAATATGTGTGTAATAATCCTAGATTACAGTGTTTCTAAGATAGAACTGTTTGGAAATTTTTGTTTGTTTGTTTCAAACAGTGACTTAGTAGATTAATAGATGTAATCAAGTTTTTCTACTTCTTTTATTTACTCTTAAGGAGCCAACTTAGGATTCAAAAGAGACTTGCAGTACTGAGTTAAAACTACATTACCTAAAATAGTCTGTGTTTTTCTAAATGTCTGAGGAGTTTAAAACAAAATGGTACTTTTGCTACATTTAAGAGTAAGGGTGTTAGAAAATTTTAATTATCAAAATTATTTTGTACTCCATTTGAGCTGTAGAAATTATGAAAAATGTTCTCGTTCTTGCTCTTATCATAAAACATGTCATGTCTTACAGGAATTAAAGTCCTAGTCACCTAGAATCTGAGAGTGATTCTTTCTGATATTCCATTTCTCGGTTTCACCAGGCCCACTTCAGGTTGGGGACTAGGGAGTTCTAGCACCTTGCAGCTCTGTGAAATTAGACATTTTGTCAAAATTCTTGGGTTGAGTGAGAAATTATGCACACTGAAAATTCATTTTGAAACCAGTACACGTATTTTCATTTTTTGGCGAAATACTTTCACCTCACTCCTGGGATCTGCCCAAGTCTGTCAACCATGAAAGTGATTGTGGAATGTGCAGGAAGCAAAGTGTTGTGTAAACAGCTGTCTTTCCGTAAACTCATGGAACATAAGCAGACTATGGTGCACAGAAGTGAAACACTGTTGAATACATCAGTGTCATATGTGAAGCTCAGTAACCAAGAAGCTGCTTTTCTTTTCCTTAAAGCTTGTCAAAAATAATTTTAATGTTCTGTGAAACTGACCTTCACTTGTGTCAAGGGTGTTTTGCCAGAGGAATAGGTATGTTCATTGCTCTGCTGTGTGTTGGTGTGTGGGTGCGGGCAGGTGCATCTGTTTGACAGGCTTTGTCTTTGTTCCTTGCAGATTTTCACAATGCAGAGTTTGTTCTCACTGAAATGCTCACTCAGACATTGGACTATGAATCATATCCTTTGGCAAGGCAGTGGGTGGGCCCCTGTCAAGTTTAGTGTCAGAGCTGCATGAACTCCGTGAGCCCACACGTTAGGGCAGTACTGCCAGGGTTAGTGATAGAACTGCTGAGAGGCACATTGAATTTTGTAGGCTCTTATTCGAGAGTAGGTGCTCTTACATATTTCAAGGCTCTTTCCACCCTTCATGTTTAGATCTGAATGGCCATTCTGTGCTGCCTTTCCCTGTGAAAGGCATACGTGGTGTAAAGCTTGCCTGAGCTGTCTGTGGGAGAGCTTGTGGGCCTTTCCTCACATCTGTAGCCTGAGAGCAGCTGCGTCTTCCTGCCACAGGTGCTGACCTGGGCTGCAGGTTCTGGCACATGCCCTGCAAGAGAAGAGAGGGGCTAGTTTTCTGTGGCAGGGCTTTGGGCACGCGGGGCTCTTTATCTGAATGCAGGGTCCTTGCTGGGTATTGGCATTGGCCCGCACTGCTTTGGGAAGTTATTTTTCTCAACACACCTACATATAAATTTAACTGACACACCTTTGCTGGTGCCAAGAGCCATGCAGGCCTGCCCTCAGCCCTGCTCACTCAGACGCCCTTGTTTTTCAGCTACTTTCTTTGGGACAAGTGTTTTTATGCAGGACGACAAATATATTAAATTTGTTACATCTTATTAAGATATGTAATTTTATTCTGAGGAAACATAAATTATGTTTTGCATTATACGACTTTTAAGATCCTGCATTAAGTTTTATGATTCATTTGCCAGGTTTTTAAATGTTTTCACAACACCATTAATGGAACTCTAGCTGCAAATAAAATGATGCAAATAAAGACCTTGCTATCTCTAAATTATGGATATTAAAGTTTTAAAATATTTTATACTTTTATTTTTATTTCTTATACTCTTTTCTTTTATATTGAAATCTTGCCCACATTTTAAATAAATGTGCTTTTGAACTTTACTTAGAATTGAATGATCCTTTATTGTGACATGATTTCTGTATAGTTTATAGGGTTTTCATTAAGCCGGATCACATTTTAAGTAATTTCAAGGCAAAATGTTTCCTAGCAGAATTTTCTGCTGTGGAAGTAAGGTAGCCATTTTCCTGGAAGGTAGCCATTTTCTATCTAGGTAAGACATAAACTCCTGAGGAGAGCTATGTACAGAACATTAGCAGTTATTATAGCACAGGCACCAACGGGCCAGAGTCATCAGTACCACAAAAACACACATCTCTCCTGCTTCTGTTCCATAATGGCTTTAATACCCTTCCTGTCAGGTTGTAGGTACAAAAATGTAATTGGATACCATCATCCTAACAGTGACTACTGACATATGAGCATGTACTACAGGTATTAGTATACTCAAGACGAGGGCTGTCACAGAGGTTCAGCACTGCCCCAACATCACCACCCATCACTGTGCTCATCAGAAACTTAATTTGCCTCCATGGCAGTTGCTGAAGTGTCTTCCTAGAAGGAGCTCGGTGTCACAGTTGTGAAGTGAGGCTCCACATCTGTGACCTCACCTGTGCCCTAGGCCCTAGCCTGTGGTGACTTTTCCGTGACCCTTCTCTTACCGTGAGGGCACTGTTAAGTCTCTCAGCATGCATGGATGACACGCTGATGGTCTCCAGGAACATTAATCTATCAAGCTCTTTAAAACATACACAGTTGGCACCTACTTGCATCTTTAATAGACTATCTCACAATGTGTGTCCTTTTTAGTTCCTACTTTTGTACCTAAGCAAACAAACTTGCCTACAGAACTGTCTTCTCACAAACCACAAGTGGAATGAATGTTGATGTGAAAAAATTTAGAATCTGTAAGGTCCTGGATAGAAAAGGAAATGGCAACCCACTCCAGTGTTCTTGCCTTTAGAATCCCAGGGACAAGGGAGCCTGGTGGGTTGCCATCTATGGGGTCACACAAAGTTGGACTCGACTGAAGTGACTTAGCAGCATCAGCAGCAAGGTCCTGGAGGTACAGAGGAGGTTCATGAGTTGATGCACAGAAATCAGAGTATTAAAATGTTGTTGTTGAATCACGCAAAGACGCCGGTATTCTTGTCCCCCACAGGAGAGGAATTCAATCCGGGGCCAGAGCTGAGGCTTGATCACTCAGAGTTTTTGTATAATAAAGCTTCATTAAACTATAAAGGAAATAGAGAAAGCTCTGACATAGGCATCAGAAGGGGGCAGAAAGAGTACCCGCCCCCCCCTTCTAGTCTTCAGCTGGATGTTATATAGTCACTAGCAGTGTAAATGAAAGAAAGGGATGTCTGAAAACTCAGAATGGCACCAGGCCCCTCATCCATAAGATTCATTTTGGGATAATCTTGGCACCAAATGGTTCATTCTGGGCCATAAAATGATTAACTTGAATGTTGAAGAAGGGCATATCACCATACAAATAGTTTCATTTACATAGAGTAGAGGAACAATATCTGAGTATAACATACCGGTTTGTCTAATAGGTTCTGAGCCAAAAGGTGGAAGCGACTTGAAGACAGAGTTTGGGGTAAAGGCACAGTGTATTAACATAGCGTAAGAAAAGCATTTCCATAAGGAAAAGGCATTGGTTATCTCTAGGTTTGAGAAGTTAACTTCAGGTGAAACCAGGTGTCATTATGGCAACAGAGAATTTTAAGAGCAGCCTCCTTTTAAATTTCTATAGAGAAGGGGGAAAAAAAGTCACCAGTTTGTTTCCTCTTGTCGCTTAAGAGAGATAAAAATATCTGACACTTGCAAGCTATGTCTTCCATTTGCAGGCCCCTGGCCTTCCTGCCTGTTACCCTCTCATTCCCCTCTTTTCTTTTAGGAGAATTATGTTCCTTAGAAAAAAGGGGGTGTCGTTTTTGTTCCATAACTGTTTCCGAGCTGAGAAGGGGTACTGTCCCTTAATTGGTGAGGCAACATATTCTCCTAATCGTCATATTGAGGATTTCTTACCCAGCGTCCCCAAATAGTAGTTGGAGCCAACTGTAGTAGTAGCAGGAGTTTGAGCACCCATTTGTAACTTAAAAACTTTCATGCGGCTGGAAACAACTCCACTTATACAGTTACAGATGCAGGGAGCAAACAGCAAAATACAAAACAATCAGAATTATTGTAATTAAGATAGTTACCCACCATTGGGAACTGGTTAACATCTCCCAAAGTGATGCAATTGAGGCTTCAGGAGTACCCATTGCCCCAAACATCTTGTTCATGTGTTTAGTAAAATGAGTAACATTCGTGCTCATATCAGGTATATATGTACAGCATTGGGTATGAATAACGGCACACGTTCCTCCTTGCACAGCTGTCAGAATGTCTAATGCCAATCTGTTTTGTAAAACCACCTTTCTAATTTGTGCTTGTTCAGCATTAAGAGCTGAAATAGCCTAGCCTTTTGAGAATCTTGTAATGCCTGTTGAGTAAAATTAGTCAAAGCATCTACTCGTAGCATAACATCTGTAGTTCCCAAAGAGGGAACAAACACTAAACCAAATAATCATACCAGTGAAATACAGACCTTGCCCACTGAGTTTTAAGGTGGGGTAAATTAGCAGGCTTTTCTGGAACCTCTGACAATATAAAGCCGTGAGTAAAGGCTAGACCCAGGACCATCTCCCTATCCAACCTGAGATAGCCATTCCCAATTAGTGCCTGGCCAGACAAAGGGAGGACCTGAACTGGGGTTGAAAAACAAGGGAATGGTTATGGAATGGTTATGTTGCATATTTCCTGAGGCAAAAATCCCAGTTGTTTCCAATCATTGTAATTAAGTTGTTGGCTAACTTTTGGGGATGTCTCTGTTCCCAGCATGTAAGGACAGTAGATGTTAAGCGTCCTTTTTCAGGAGTTAGCCATATATCATCATCCCATATTTGAGAAACCTCAGGTAAAAAAAAAAATCATTAGATCTAGACCTATTTGCCTTATGTGTAGCAAAATAGTCATTGAACTGAGATAATGTATAACCAAAATTAAAAGTCACCTTATGCCCATAGTTAAACTATAAAGTGTTGCACCAGTCCATTTTAGGGTTGTTAGATGTCATCAGATGAAGAGGAGGCATCACATGTGGTTGTTGTTGAAGGTATTCACAGACTTGGAGAAAGTCTTTTTCTTGAAGTGGGGATGTCCACCATGGGAAGCCTTCCACTGATGAAGAGGAGAGTGTTCCACAGACCCAGCAGTTAGACCGATTGTGGAATGCAGCATAGGAGTGAGCCCAGGACAGGAAGGCATTGTCTTGAGGATCAAACGGCAGACTCAGGATAATTGGAGTCAGCAGAAGTAAGCTCACACAGGTTATCAGGCCCATCTGAAAAGTACAAAGTCAGAGCATAGAAAGTAAAGACATAAAAACATGTCACCTAGTTGTGGTCAGGGTGCCACCTCTTAACTCGAGTGTGATGTATCCACAAATCAATTCCTGGCACTTTGACAGCTGTGGGAGAAGAAAGAATAACCCGGTAAGGGCCTTCCCAGAGGGGCTCAAAGGATGGGCCCCCAGATCCCAGTGTTTTTATGAGGATCTCATTTCCTGGCTCAAATAGAGGCTTGCTTGACTCGGAGACAGGGTCAGGAGTCATCTCCCGGAATTCTATTAATGCCTGTTGAAAAGCTGAGAGCTGAGTTACATATCTAGTTAATTCCAAGGCTTCGGGGTCTATAACAATGTCTGTGCCTAAGAAAGGCCTTCCATAAGGGCAGTCCCTCCTTTTGTGGGGCAGTGTGAGCCCTCATTAAAGCTATGGGTAGTACTTTAATCCAATTGTCTTGTGTCTCTTGAGTTAATTTGTGCAAATGTCTTTTGATAATGTTATTAACTTTTTCAACCTTTCCTGAGGATTGGGGTCTCCAGGAACACTGTAAGTGATATTCTATTCCTAGAGCTTCAGATACCCGCTGAGTTATAGCCGCTTTAAAGGCGGAGTCATTTTCACTCTGAAGGCTCCATGGCAGCCCAAACCTGAGGATAATTTCATGGATTAAAATCTTTATAACCTCCTTAGCCTGTTCACTATGACAGGGAAAAGCCTCAATCCATCCAGTAAACATATAGACCCAAACTTGTAAGCAAGAATATCCATTAGCTTATAAGTAAGCATATACATAAAATCAATTTCCCAGACCTCTCCAGGATACTTTCCACTTCATTGTAATCCAGTTTTTGCTAACTTCTCAGTCTTTGGGTTATTTTTCTGACAAACCTCACACCTTTTGATGATGTTATTTAAAGTTTTCATTACGTTTTACCTTCAAACAAATAAGATGCCATTTGGTAGGTACTCTCTGCACCCAAATGAAAAGTCTGGTGTAAACCCTTAAGAATTTTCCATTGAGCATTTTCAGGAATTATTAATTGTCCATCCTCGGAGTGTAACCATATTTTATCAGTAACCTTTGCTCCTCTTTTCTCATATCTTTCTAACTCTTCCTCAGTATATTCTGGTTTTTCCTGTTCCACAGGACCTGTCCAGATCAAAGGCGTCTGTAGTAAAGGGACTTTTTTTTTTTAAGTGCTGCTTTTCTGGCTTGACAGTCAGCCAGCTGATTACCTTCTGCTACTTTAATCCCATCCCTGCTGTGCCCTCTGCAATGCATAACAGCTACTTCTTAAGGACAATATATAGCAGTTAGAAGTCTCTCAATCCCTCTGAAATGCTTAATAGGTTCTCCTGTTTCTGTTTTAAACTTTCTTTCCATATCACAGCATGAGCATGTAAAGTCAAATAAGCATACTTAGAATCTGTGTAGACATTTACCCGCTGCCCTTTGCTTAACTCTAGAGCTCGGGTCAGAGCCATAAGCTCCGCTAACTGAGCACTGGTTCCCTGGGGGAGAGATTTTCCTTCCAAAACCTTTTTAGCAGTCACCATGGCATAACCTGCTTTATGCTTTCCATCCCAAACAAAATAACTGCCATCTGTAAATATTTCCATGTCAGGATTGTCTAATGGGGTATCCATACCCCATCTTCCCAAGCCACATAGTTTAAAGTTAGGAATTGAGAACAATCGCGATCAGGTGTTTCATTTTCCTTCTCAGGACAGAAAGTGTCAGGATTTAAATTTCCACAGACTTTAAGCTTAGTTACAAGTCCTTCTAACAACAATGACTGATATTTAAGAAGCCTACTGCCTGTCATCCAAATATTAACCTTAGAATTTAAGATTCCACTCACATCATGAGTAAGGTTTCATCCATTAATTATTTTTAAATCTCAAGGTGCTAATAAGGCCACTTCCCCAATTACTCTTAGGCAGTGGGGCCACCCACGTGAAATTACATCTGATTCTCTACGGAGATAAGCAATAGGTTGCTGGTGAGGCCCTGGGGTTGTGTCAAACTCCCAAGGCCACGCCTTTCCTTTCAGTGACAAACAAATTAAATTCTGACCCTGTGGGTAAGCTCAGAGCTGGAGCTTGCAGGAGAGCAGTCTGAAGAACCTTAAAAGCCTTTTGACTTCCTGGAGACCAAAGCAGTTTCTCAGTTTTTAGCCTGCTGAGTTTCAGCTAGAAGTTTGTATAAAGGTGGGGCAAGTATCCCATAACCCTGAATCCAAATGTGACAGTGACGTGTGCTTCCCAAAAATCCTCTCAATTGCCTTAAAGTCAGAGGTAGGGGATTATTTAGTATAGGCTTAATTCTCTCAGGGCCTATGGCCTAATCATATCAGAGTCCCTTCTGATATGATTAGGCCCAGATATCTAACTGATTGTTGACAAAGCTGAGACTTTTCTCTTGATGCCTTGTAACCACAGCCTGCCAGAAAGTTTAAGAAATCTTCTGAGGCTCACGAACAGGCTTCCCCTGTCTCAGCACAGAGCAAAATACAATCTACGTACTGTAACACCACCGCTTCAGAGCAATTAATGTTTTGGAGATCCCTTGACAAACTTTGTCCAAATAAGTGAGGACAGTCACGAAATCCCTGGGGCAAAACTGTCCAGGTTAACTGAGAAGCTGGCTGTGTAGGGTCTTCAAAGGCAAATAGAAATTGACTTTTTTTTTTCCACCAAAGGCACAGAATAGAAGGCATCTTTCAAATCAATTAATGAAAAATATTTGGCTCATTCAGGAATTTCAGACAATAGAGTATAAGGAGTAGGCACCACGGGATGTAAAGGAAATACAGCCTCACTTATTATACATAAATCTTGAACTAGTCTCCATTTACCATTTGATTTCTTTATAGCCAAAATAAGTGTGTTGCAAGGACTGTTACAGGGAATTAATAGTCCCTGCTCCTTTAAATTTTTGATGATGGGTTTTAACCCTTCTTTATCCTCAGGTTTCAGTGGACAGTGCTTCTTATGTGGATATAAGTGAGGGTCTTTGAGCTTGACAACTACAGAAATAGCATTTTGTGCTTGACTCACAGATTTTCCATCAGCCCATACTCTAGGATTTGCATTTTGTTCAACTAAAGGGAGAGAAAAGGAGGGCTCCATATTCATGAAAACAGAGGCATGGACCTTGTTCAGTATATCCCTCCCCAAAAGGGGTGAGGGAGATTCTGACACGATCAGAAACTCATGTGAAAATAGCACAGAATTCCAGTGGCAAGATAAAGAATAACTAAAATAATACCTTTTGGCTCGTCCAGACTGTTAGGACCTAACTGGAGCCAGGACAGGCTCTAAGCGGCAGGCTAGGCCTGAGGTTTAGTCTCTAGGAAAGCTGAGGCACTGGGAACTCCCACAGACAGTGTAGCTTGACCAATCAGAAAAAAAATCCCCATACACCCCCCGCCCCCCACCCACACCAGACCCGAGCCAATCTGGATAGAGAAGTGAGGCTTAAAAGTCCCGTGAGTGAGTATGGTTTAGCCAGCCAGCTATGCTGTTACAAAGACAAAGAACCATCTGTATAAAAGTAGATGTGATTCAGAACTCGGGGCTCTTGTCAAGATTCCATTGTGTGGGATGAGGCGGGAACCCTAGCTCAAGGTGGAAATAAAACCCCTTTGTGCTTTTGCATTGCTATGGACATCTTATTCTCTCAGTTTTTGGGACTCAGACTTCAAGCATAACATTTGGGGGCTCGCCCGGGATCCCTTTAACTGAGAAGAATAACACCCTCCCAGTTGAAGGGGTTTCCTCATTTAGAGGAAAGGAATCTGCACACTGGTGTTAAGTCTGGACAAGTCCAGTGTAAGGCTGAGGCCCAGCAAGTGCACTGGAAGGCAGCTGGCTCTGGTAAGGAGAAAGCTTTCATCAGGTCTGGTCAGGAGTGAACTAGTCACCCTAGCCAGCATAAGACCGAGGCCCAGCAGACGTGCTGGAAGGCAGCTGGCTCTGTGGGGAAGACAGCTTCTCTCTTGATCCCAAATCTGGCGGGACTCTTCTTTGCCGAGACTGACATCCTGACTACTCAGGGTACTCAGGGGCCAGCTTGTCTGCCAATGGACCAGACCCAGCAGCCGCAACTGGGACCCTTTTGTCCCTGGTCTCCTCCTGACATGGACAACTGACCAGAGTGCCCCAACCGGTAAGGAACAAGAGACTTTATTGCTCTCTCTCTCCCCTCTCCCCTCCCCTTCCTCTCCTTAACCCTTCCTATCGTTCCCTATTTTTCTAGTCTCCTGGTCCTGGACGCAGGCTGTAGGTGGCAGGAGACGTCTGTAAGGCCACCCCTTTAACCCCACTTTCTCGCCTCCTCCTCCTTCTTTTTCAACCTGGCTTCCTTTCCTCCCTTGAAATTGTCGATGTTAGTACTTAGATCTGAAGTTCTTTGTCTCTATAGGAGGTTTTCTGAGAGACTGTATTCTTCTATTTAAGGGCTTCCCTGGTGGAGCCAAGGTTAAAGCATCTGCTGAGCAACTTCACTTTCACTTTGATGAGGAGTGCCAGGTTTATCTCTGTGTGTTTTAACTCTGTGTTCTGTGTTGTGATTTTTGATGGCCATTTTGCTTTGTCTGGCCACCATGTGGGTTAGACTTGTCACCATTTTGTTAGAACTTGATTTTCTTTCCCTATGCCTTGAGACAAGGGCTCTCAGGAACACCTATCTAGACCATCTCTAACTCCTGGCACTGAGGAAAAAGGACTTGAAGCTAGATCTTGTACTATGTCTGTCTAAATATGTCTTGGTATGTCTCTGTCTCTGGGTAATATTTTTGAGGTTAATTTATATGAGCTCTGTTTATTTGGCTAAAAATGTAAGTGCTTACAAATCGAGTAATTCTAAATTAAACAATGAATTTCAGGTTCATGTGAACTGGGAAATATTCAGTGTTAAATATCTCATATTAATGTTTGTTTGTTGACCTATCTAATATAGACATGTCTTAGAGTAATTAACGTTAAGCAGAATATTTTCATTTTACTTAGGTTTAATATAAGTTAAATATTACTATATCTGTTACACGTTTGTCAGCAAGGAAGTTACCTTGCTGAGTGAAGAAATTTCTTTAAAAAATGTAAATGAGATATGAGCCTTTAGATAAATTCTATTAAGAATAATTACAGGGAAAGGAAAAAGATGGTGGAAGAATAGGATGGGGAGACCACTTTCTCCCTCACTACTTCATCAAAAGAACATTTCAGCACTGAGTAAATTCCACAAAACAACTTCTGAATGCTGACAGAGGATATCAGGCATCCAGAAAAGCAGATCATTGGCTTCAAAAACAGGTAAGAATAAATATAAAGACAAAAAAAGGGACAAAGGAGGTAGGGAGGGAGCCCCGTCCCAGGAAGGGAATCCTGTCCCAGGAAGAGACTCTTAAAAAGAGAGGTTTCCAAACACCAGGAAGCATTCTCACAGCAGAGTCTGTGGCGAGCCTTGGAAGCACAGAGGTCAACATAACAGGAAGGAAAAAATAATAATAATTAAATCCAACAGATTACAAGCCCAACAGTAAATCCCCCAGTGGATAAGCAGCGCAGATGCCCACATCTGACACTAGCAAGTGGGGGTTGGGCAGGGAGGAGCAGGACGCGCCAGCGGCAGTGCTTTCTAAGAATTGGGCTGCGGGAGATGCAGGCTGCAGGACTTTTCTCGAGAATCGGGTGGTAACGCAGCCAGAATTGGGTCCACGCATGGCCAGAATGAACTAACTTGGACTAGCAAACCAGACTGTGGGATAACTACCACGCAAAACACTCGAACATAAGACACTGACAAGCCTGTGCACAAAATAAAGGATGGATCAAAAATAGCCGGCTGCAGATCATCCCCCTCCAGTGAAATGCAGCTAGAGCCTTAAGTGCTGGAAGGGGGCAATCACAGCTCAAGAGAGACATTACCTACCAACTAGCAAGCAGGTTTCTTTGCTAACTAAAACTTCTGGGGGGCTCTGTACAGTCATCTTCTGCCTGGGAAGGAGGCCCAGTGGTATGCCCAGAAAATTGAGCAGCTCAGAAAGACCAGAAATTGCAGCACCTGTGCTCACCAAACTCCCTAACTACTCGGACCTGGGAAGGGCACAAAGCTCAGACCCAACCAAATCTGAGCCTTGGAGGGCTTCCAGAGTGCTGAACCTGAGTGGCTTAGACCGGGGTGGTGCATGAAGCCTAGGGCAGGCCCCAGACGGTTATCCCATGGAGCAACTTAGTGTGTGCCATCAGCAGGGGCAAGCCCAGTGTAGAGTCCATTACCACCCTCCCTATGTCAAGATGGAAATCAGGCACGGAAGAGACCAGCAAACAGAGGAAGTCAAACAGAGGGAACTGCCTTGGTAGTGACCCCACACAGCCCACAACGCCTGAGAAAGAGCCAGATATACCTTTAATACTTTTATGATCAATTTATTTGGGGGGGGTTGATGTGGAAGAGTGATTTTTTTCTTTCTTTTTTTTTTCTTTTTAAAGAATTCTTTTTAAAATTTTTTTTGAAAAAAATATTTTTTCTTCTCTTTTGTCTTCTTTTTTTAAAACTTTCTTAAATATTTAAGTCCTCTATATCTCTATTATTTTTATAACCTATTATTACTTTTCAAAAAAGACACACCCCTATTTTTAAAGCAAATGCCATATATAGTCTTTTTGTGGTAGAGGTTATTGTCTCAATAATTCTGGTGGCTTTTTTTTCTTTGTCCTTCTTCTTTCCATTAATATTTTATTTTTGAAAATCCAATCTCTACTGCAGACTTTTAATCTTTGCATTTTGGTATTTGTTGCCAATTTTGTACATTCAAAAACCTATACTTCAGTACCCAATTTTACATGAGAGTGAGATTACTGGCTTGAGCACTCTATCCTCTTTTGGGCTCTCTTTTTTTTCTCCACCAGGTGGCCTCTGTCTCCTCCCTCCACCTCCTCTTCCCTACCGAACTTTATGAATATCTGTGTGTCCCAGAAGATGGAGAACACTCAGGAAACTAGTTACTGGCCAGATCTGTATCCCTCCTTTTCATCTCCCTCTTTTATCCCCCTGGCCCCGTCTGTCTACTTCCTTCCTCTCTACCTCCTCCCTGTCCTATTCCCTGTATAACTCTGTGACCACCTCTGAGAGGTCCAGACTGTGGAACGCACACTAGAAAGTGGTTACGGGTTAGCTTTCTCTCTCCTCTTTTGATTCCAACTCATCCCATTCCAGCCACTTCTAACTACCCCCTCCCTCTTCTCTCCTCCAAGTAACTCAGTGATCCTCTAGGGGTGGCCCTCGAGGTGGAGAAACCTATCATCTTTAACCCAGATGCTTGAACATCAGCACTGCATAGATGGAGAAGTCATGACGTAATTGTAAAAATAAATCTGAAAACCAGAATCAGGTGGCTAACTCCAAATCCTGAGATCATCAGAGAATTCCTGAATACAAGGAACATTATCCAATAGGAGCTCATCTAACGCCTTCATACCTACACTGAAATCGAGCACCACCCAAGGGCCAACAAGTTCCAGAGCAAAACATACCACGCAAATTATTCAGCAACACAAAAACACGCCCCTGAGCTTCAATATACAGGCAGCACAAAATACTCCAAAACCACTGACGTCTCATAACCCACTACTAGACACTTCATAGCACTCCAGAGAGAAGAAATCCAGCTCCACCCACCAGAACTCCAACACAAGCCTCCCTAATCAAGAAACCTTGACAAGCCACTGATACAACACCACACACAGTGAGGAAGCTCAGTAATAAAGAGAACACCACAAATTCCCAGAATATAGAAAGGCCATCCCAAACGCAGCAATATAACCAAGATGAAGAGACAGAGGAATACTCAACAGGTAAAGGGACAGGAGAAATGCCCACCAAACCAAACAAAAGAGGAAGAGATGGGGAATCTACCTGAGAAAGAATTCTGAATATTGATAATGAAAATGATCCAAAATCTTGAAATCAAAATGTAATCACAGATAAATAGCCTGCAGTCAAGGATTGAGAAGATGCAAGAAAGGTTTAACAAGGACCTAGAAGAAATAAAAAAGAGTCAACATTTAATGAATAATGCAATAAATGAGATCAGAAACACTCTGGAGGCAACAAATAGTAGAATAATGGAGGCAGAAGATAGGATTACTGAAATAGAAGATAGAATGGTAGAAATAAATGAATCAGCAAGGAAAAAAGAAAAAGGAATTAAAAGAAATGAGGACAACCTCAGAGACCTACAGGACAATATGAAACGTTCCAACATTCAGATTATAGGAGTCCCAGAAGAAGAAGACAAAAAGAAAGACCATGAGAAAATACTTGAGGAGATGATAGTTGAAAACTTCCCTAAAATGGGGAAGGAAATAATCACCCAAGCCCAAGAAACCCAGAGAGTGCCAAACAGGATAAACCCAAGGCGAAATACCCCAAGACATATATTAATCAAATTAACAAAGAGCAAACACAAAGAACAAATATTAAAAGCAGCAAAGGAAAAACAAAAAATAACACACAAGGGGATCCCCATAAGAATAACTGCAGATCTTTCAATAGAAACTCTTCAGGCCAGGAGGGAATGACAAGACATACTTAAAGTGATGAAAGATAATAACCTTCAGCCAAGACTACTGTACCCAGCAAGGATCTCATTCAAATATGAAGGAGAAATGAAAAGCTTTGTCGACAAGCAAAAGCTGAGAGAATTCAGCACCACCAAACCAGCTCTTCAACAAATGCTAAAGGATAGCCTTTAGACAGGAAAGACAAAAAGGGCATATAAACTCAAAACAATACAGTAAATGGCAACAAGAGCATACTTATCAATAATTACCTTAAATGTAAATGGGTTAAATGCCCCAACCAAAAGGCAAAGACTGGCTGAATGGATACAACAATAAGATCCCTATATATGCTGCCTACAAGAGACCCACTTCAAAACAACGGACACATATAGACTGAAAGTGAAGGGCTGGCAAAACATATTCCATGCAAATAGAGACCAAAAGAAAGCAGGGGTAGCGATACTCATATCCGATAAAATAGACTTTAAGACAAAGGCTGTGAGAAGAGACCAAGAAGGCCGCTACATAATGATTAAAGGATCAATCCAAGAAGAAGATATTACAATTATAAATATATATGCACCCAACATAGAAGCACCACAATATATAAGACAAATGCTAACAAGCATAAAAGGGGAAATCAATAATAACACAGTAATAGTGGGAGACTTTAATACCCCAGTCACACCTATGGACTGATCAACTAAACAGAAAATTAACAAAGAAACACAAACTTTCAATGACACAATAGACCAGTTAGAACTAATTGATATCTATAGGACATTTCACGCCAAAACAATGAATTTCACCTTTTTCTCAAGTGCACATGGAACCTTTTCCAGGATAGATTACATCCTGGGCCATAAATCTAACCTTGAAAAATTCAAAAAAATCGAAATTATTCCAAGCATCTTCTCTGTCCATAATGCACTAAGGTTAGATCTCAACTACAGGAGAAAAACTATTAAAAATTCCAAAATTTGGAGGCTGAACAACACCCTTCTGAATAATCAACAAATCACAGAAGAAATAAAAAAAGAAATCAAAATATGCATAGAAACGAATTAAAATGAAAACACAACTACACAAAACCTGTGGGACACTATAAAGGCAGTGCTAAGAGGACAGTACATAGCGATACCAGGCATACCTCAAGAAACAAGAAAAAAGTCAAATAAATAACCTAACTCTACACCTAAAGCAACTAGAAAAGGAAGAAATAGAGAACCCCAGTGTTAATATAAGGAAAGAAATCTTAAAAATTCGGGCAGAAATAAATGCAAAATAAACAAAAGAGACCATAGCAAAAATCAACAAAGCAAAAAGCCGTTTCTTTGAAAGGATAAATAAAATTGACAAACCATTAGCCAGACACATCAAGAAACAAAGGGAAAAAAATCAAATCAATAAAATTAGAAATGAAAACGGAGAGATCACAACAGACAACACAGAAAGACAAAGAACCATAAGAGATTACTATCAGCAATTATATGCCAATAAAATGGACAACTTGGAAGAAATGGACAAATTCTTAGAAAAGTACAACTTTCAAAACTGAACCAGGAAGAAATGGAAAAACTTAACAGACGCATCACAAGCATGGAAACTGAAACTGTAACCAGAAATCTTCCAGCAAACAAAAGCCCAGGTCCAGACAGTTTCACAGCTGAATTCTACAAAAAAATTCAGGAAGAGCTAACACCTATCTTACTGAAACTATTCCATAAAATTGAAGAGGAAGGTAAACTCCCAAACTCATTCTACGAGGCCACCATCACCCTAATACCAAAATGAGACAAAGACGCCACACACACACACAAAAAAACCTACAGGCCAATATCACTGATGAACATGGATGCAAAAATCCTTAACAAAATTCTAGCAATCAGAATCCAACAACACATTAAAAAGATCATACACCATGACCAAGTAGGCTTTATCCCAGGGATGCAAGGATTTTTCAGTATCTGCAAATCAATCAATGTAATTCACCCCATTAACGAATTGNACAAAGACGCCACACACACAAAAAAAAAAACCTACAGGCCAATATCACTGATGAACATGGATGCAAAAATCCTTAACAAAATTCTAGCAATCAGAATCCAACAACACATTAAAAAGATCATTACCATGACCAAGTAGGCTTTATCCCAGGGATGCAAGGATTTTTCAGTATCTGCAAATCAATCAATGTAATTCACCCCATTAACGAATTGAAAAATAAAAGTCATATGATTATCTCAATAGATGCAGAGAAGGCCTTTGATAAAATTCAACATCCATTTATGGTAAAAACTCTCCAGAAAGCAGGAATAGAAGGCACGTACCTCAACATAATAAAAGCTATATATGACAAACCCATAGCAAACATCCTCAATGATGAAAAATGAAAGCATTTCCCGTAAAGTCAGGAACAAGACAAGGGTGCCCACTTTCACCACTACTATTCAATATAGTGCTGAAAGTTTTGGCCACAACAAACAGAGCAGAAAAAAGAAATAAAAGGAATCCAAATTGGTAAAGGAGAATTAAAACTCTCACTGTTTGCAGATGACATGATCCTCTAAATAGAAAACCCTAAAGACTCGACCAGAAAACTACTAGAGCTAATCAATGAATATAGTAAAGTTGTAGTATATAAAATCAACACTCAGAAATTCCTTTCATTCCTATACATTAATAATGAGAAAACAGAAAAAGAAGTTAAGGAAACAATTCCATTCACCATTGCAACGAAAAGAATAAAATATTTAGGAATATACCTACCTAACGAAACTAAAGACCTATATATCAAAAACTATAAAACACTGATGAAAGAAATCAAAGAGGACACTAACAATGGAGAAATAAACCATGTTCATGAATTGGAACAGTAAATAGAGTGAAAATGAGTATACTACCCAAAGCAATCTACAGATTCAATGCAATCCCTACCAAGCTACCAACAGTAGTTTTACAGAACGAGAACAAACAATCTCAATATTTGTATGGAAATACAAAAATCCTCGAATAGCAAAAGCAATCTTGAAAAAGAAGAATGGAACTGGAGGAATCAACCTGCCTAACTTCAGGCTCTACTACAAAACCACAGTCATTAAGACAGTATGATACTGGCACAAAGAAAGAAATATAGATCAAAGGAACAAAATAGAAAGCCCTGAGATAAATCCACACATCTATGGGCACCTTATCTTTGACAAAGGAGGCAAGGACATAGAATGGAGTAGAGACAGTCTCTTTAACAGGTGGTGGTGGGAAAATTGGTCAACCACTTGTAAAAGAATGAAGCTAGATCACTTCCTAACACCACACACAAAAATAAACTCAAAATGGATTAAAGATCTAAATGTAAGGCCAGAAACAATAAAACTCCTAGAAGAGAACACAGGCAAAACACTCTCCGACATAAATCACAGCAGGATCCTCTATGATCCACCTCCCAGTATAATGGAAATAAAAGCAAAAATAACAAAAATGGGATCTAATTAAAATTAAAAGCTTCTGCACAACAAAGGAAACTGTAATTAAGGTGAAAAGACAGCCTTCTGAATGGGAGAAAACAATAGCAAATGAAGCAACTGACAAACAACTAATCTCAAAGATATACAAGCAACTTATGCAGCTCAACTCCAGAAAAATAAAGGAACCAATCAAAAAATGGGCCAAAGAACTAATTAGGCATTTCTCCAAAGAAGACATATGGATGGCTAAGAAACACATGAAAAGATACTCAACCTCACTCATTATCAGAGAAATGCAAATCAAGACCACAATGAGGTACTATTTCACACCAGTCAGAATGGATGCAATCCAAACGTCTACAAGCACTAAATCCTGGAGAGGATGTGGAGAAAAGGGAACCCTCTTACACTGTTGGTGGGAATGCAAACTAGTACAGCCACTATGGAAAACAGTGTGGAGATTCCTTAAAAAATTGCAAATAGAACTGCCTTATGACCCAGCAATCCCACTGCTGGGCATACACACCGAGGAAACCAGAATTGAAAGAGACACATGTACCCTAATGTTCATTTCAGCACTGTTTATAAAAGCCAGGACATGGAAACAATCTAGATGTCCATCAGTAGGTGAACGTATAAGAAACCTGTGGTACATTTACACAATGGAGTATTACTCCACCCTTAAAAAGAATAAATTTGAATCCGTTCCAATGAGATGGATGAAACCGGAGCCGATTATACAGAGTGAAGTAAGCCAGAAAGAAAAGCACCAATACAGTATACTGACACATATATATGGAATTTAGAAAGATAGCAACCATGACCCTCTATGTGAGACAACAAAAGAGACACAGAGGTATAGAATGGACTTTTGGCCTCTGAGGGAGATGGAAAGGGTGGGATGATTTGGGAGAATGACACTGAAACATGTATACTATCATATAAGAAATGAAGTGCCAGTCTATGTTCAATACAAGATACAGGATGCTTGGGTCTGGTGGACAGGATGATCTGGGGAGATGGTGTGAGGTGGGAGGTGGGAAGGGGCTTTGGCTTTGGGAGACCGTGTACACATGTGGCTGATTCATGTCAATGTATGGCCAAACCAATACAGTATTGTAAAGTAGAATAAAGTATTAAAAAAAAAATAAAAAGAGAATGTCTGTCTAAAATAGTCTATCCAGATTGGGTGTAACTTAAACTTCTAAGGGCTGTGCTAAAGTAAGTGTTGGAAGTCTATTGAATAGCTAAGTCATTTCCAAATAAAAGATGATTTAGAAACATTTACTACTAAACACTAATTACCTCTTTCAGAGAAACTAAAGAGATTTAGGATTAAAAACAAATGATGTTTGGTGCCATCCTAAAATGCTCTCTCTAAGAAAACAAAGGTATTAGAAATTATCACTGATATTTATGCTCATCAATCTATAAAATGCTAATATAAAAGTCAGTTCTTGGTTGCTTAAGGAAGGTAGGAAATGTTTTTAGTAGAGAAGATGTGAGGAATGAAATTTCTTTTTGTGAAGGGAAAATGAAGTAAGCCTGCCTTACAGATGGCTTTTTAGGATGGAAGAACACAGTAATGGGTATAGAAAAGGATAAGGTTTGTGAAAAAGGAACCATGAGGAAAGAGTTTTGTATATGGTTAGGACTAAGTTTAAAATAAAGTTAATTAAGTTTACCTTTTAAGTAAAGTCCTGACTTGGTGACTCAGACAGTAAAGCATCTGTCTACAAATGCAGGAGATCAGGGTTCAGTCCCTGGGTTGGGAAAATCCCCTGGAGAAGGAAATGGCAATCCACTCCAGTACTCTTGCCTGGACGGTCCCATGGACAGAGGGGCCTGGTAGGCTACAGTCCATAGGGTTGCAAAGAGTCAGACATGACTGAGCGACTTCACTTTCTTTCTAAGCTGATGCAAAAACTTGAATTTATCTTTTTCTCTGTTAAGAAGACACCATTTCTTCAGATATTGGACTGCCTTTGATAATAGATTTAATTTTCTTTATCTCTTAAATGATCTGCTCTGAAATACCTTGTTGTTACTTTGGCCTTTTTGATTATTTCTTGACAAAGCTTCCTAAATCATTCTATCTTATTCATATAAGATTTCTAGCTAAATTTGGGATGCTTCAGAGGGCCCATGAAACATCCCAAAGAGAGATATTAAACTGTGTTTATTTGGTTGGTTAAATTGCATGGAAGAGATTGTCAAATGAGTTATAAATCTGCTCATGTTATAATGTATGGTAAAATAACTGATACAGATAGCCTAGAAATTATATGGAGTTTTTAACATTCTCATATATCTTGATATTTTAATGGAAAACCTGATGACTTCACAATAGTTAACGAAAGTACTGAATGAACCAGTGAATATGCTTATAACTTTTATGGTTTCTATCTGAAAAATTATGAGTTTGAATCTTATGTTTTCAGAAAGTAGGGAAAATCTTCCTCTCAAACTAATTATGGCAATACCTTGGTAAAATTAAATGTTATAAACAAAACAATTATATTTTCTATCTGATTCCTCTAAAAATTGGAAGTTCTTAGGTTTCCAGTAAATTTATCAAATGAGTTAGGAAGGTTATCTCATGGGTACAAAAATCTCAAGAAAGTTTTGAGACCTTAAAAAGGAAAAAATTCACCTAGATTTATTAGGCAAAATCTGTGATAAGCCTTTGATGTGAGTTTCCCAGTCCTGTTTTATTTTAAAAGTTCAGTCTGAGACTCTATGAATGTTTCAGCAAAAAATCAGTTATGGTTATAAAAAATCATCAGACCAAAATCAGTGAGAAGAGACGTGTTTTGCAAACTAGCCTTAATTTGGTTATGTTTAATAAAAATAAGGGTAACTTTAAGGAGAAAAAGATATTTCAAAATGTTAAATACCAGTTTGTTAATGAAGGTCTGCATCTAGTAAGACTCATCTCTTAGATAGTTCTTTGCTGTTGTGTGATATTGATGTAAAATTTAATTAAATTCTTGAAAAACACCTTAAGTTTGTTTCTGAAGCTTATCTCTGTAAGGGACTGTCTCTAGTATGGATGAAAGGACTTTTTTATCAGGAAAAAATACATTGCACCAGGATGAGAAGACAATGACATCAGAGGTAGACAGTTTCCCCAAGATGCTGGACCTGATTCATATAATCGTTTATGTTTTCTTGACTTCTTAGACTTTTGCATATAAGTCAAATGCTTTTCTATCATAGGCCTGATTCTATGCTAGTTTTAAAAATAAATCCAATTGTTGGGTCTGTGACCATTTACCTGTGTCTAGTTCTGGGTTACCTTGCTAAATTTCTCTAGTGCCAGACTCTAACTGGTTGGCCCTGAGAAAATTTACTTTAAAAATTATAGTCATATTCAGGTCACTGTGATCATACTAGATGGGATCCCCTCACTGGGCCAATTAATAATGCCTGCTCTGATTCTGGCTATAAATTTGAGCTTTTTGCTATTACCCAAGCTCAATCAGAACAAGAAAAGTTTCCTCAAAGGAGGGGAAAATCTCCCACAATTATGGGATGGATTTATATAGATAATGCTGGGCTACAGTAATTTAGGTTTAAAGTCTCCTCTGTGTTAAAAAAAATAAATCATATTAAAGATAATCAGTCTAGTAACACTAGAAAACTGGGCTATGTGCCTTATAGATGGTGCCAATATATACTTTCCCTGGAAGATAAAGATTCTACAGGGCAGACTAAATCAGATGACCTAAAGATATACTAGGCTACATCTAATGGAAGTTCTTAACAGAAGTCTTACTTGTGACTTTACTAATACTGCTGGCTATGTTATTTGTATTTCACCTGTTTTACAAAATTGCTGTTTCTTACACTGTCAAATATGTGTGTGAAGCCTCTAATAGAATAATATATAGCCCCATATGAGATTGATGATGGTAACAGTGTAACTCTAGATATGGCAAGAAGACACAAGAGGGAATACTTTCCTGGACCAAGAAGCTAGTAAGACTGGTGGTCCAGAGAGTTTTGGATACTGTTTTATGGCCTAGTCCAGTAACAGCACATTGAATGGCCTGCCAGCAGAATCTTTGCCAAACCTGAGAATGGACATTCTCATCACCGAGGGATAAAATGGTCGTGAAATGGCCCCCTCAAAATCATGGTCAAGTTTATGAGCAAAAGGGGCTCTGCCAACTGGAGACTGACACTCGCCATCTACATCTACAAAGATTAAATCATGGCTGCTGCAACTGCTGACTTTCAATGCCCCTGAGAGGAGTTCAGAGTGAAAATCAGGAATGAGGCACTCTGTGCTCTGAGAAAAACTGGCAGAACAGGCCTTCAGATAGTTAGATTTTTCAGGAGAAGATTTTATTAGTCCCAATTCTTGCATCTTCTCGTACCTAGAGAAACACTGACATCATTAACAGTGAAATCCGCTTTGGCTCTTAAGGAAAAGTTTACAATTAAAAGTCAAAATAGAGTAGCTATGGTTCAGATATCCTGGGAAATAATTAGGTGATGCTATGGGTATACTTTCAGATTAGACTTTGTATTGCTAAACACTTGAGTTTTCTGAGTCGTGTCAGGCTTGGATGCCACCATTTTCAAAGTAATGTCTGCTGGAAGCCAGTAAATTCCAGTTATCACTCCTCCAACTACTTCTAATTGGGTCTGTTACACCAAAATGGCAGACCAAGGGATTAAGTTTTTAATCATACAAGACTCAGATCTAGAACTTGGAACTCAGAAACACTTCCAATTCAGTATCTATTCACCAGATTGAGAGAGTCCTATGCCTCATTTTGACAGGAAGTATCAAAGTCATAGTTGCCCAGTTCCCTGAGTTAAAACTGAGCAGGATTCTGTGGGGCTCTGGAGTATGGATCCATTCTACATTCTACATTCTCCATTTCTTGTGTGTAGGATGTAAGCTTCATTCAGCCTCCTTGACCTTTCCTGAGTCCCAAAGGGCAGATTCAAACAATTGCTGATCAGGGAAGGGAGGGAATATGGAAACAGAGGAGGAGCAATCAAATAATGGTACAGTCTTAAAGCAGGGTCCTGATTTCTACTCAAGAAGTATGCTTAACAGTGTCTTTAAGTTCTTTTGCAGAACTGGGGCCCCCACCCAGATGGAGCATGGTAACTTCAGACTGAATACAAGATTCCTGGAGCACAGCTCTGTTGCCTCACCACCAACCAATCAGAAGGGGTCACAAATCCTGCAACCCTCATCCCAAATGTTGCCTTCTGTTTCCGGGGACCAGAGACGACTATCCTGTTGGGTCTGCTGTTTGGCCCTTGTCTATTTCATCTCTGATAGGGGCCAACTAAATTGCTGTTACTACAAGGGTAGAAGCTGGTTTCAGATGTAAAAAACCCGACTTAGATCATGTAGAGAAAGACTTCTGCTCTGCTAGGCAGGCCTACACCCATGCACAGCAGGAAGAAGTTACAGAAGAAAGAGACCTCCACCCCAGTTCCCAAAGAGTATCTTGAGTATGAAGTCTCTCAGGGGGCCTATTGCTGCATTAGGGGAAGAACATTGTTCTTATGTGAATCACTCAGGGGTAGTCGGGAAGTCACTGGCCAAGATAAGAGAAGGACTGAGTCAGAGAACGAGAGGCCCAACAGGGATGGTTTGAGACCTGGTTCCAACAGTCCCCATGGTTAACAACACTGATTTCCACCCTGGTGGGCCCTCTAATAGTGCCACTGTTAATACTTACTTTTGGCCCATACATCATAAATAAGCTTGTTGCCTTTGCAAAAGACTGTGTCAATACTGTCCAACTGATGGTACTGAGGCAACAGTATCAGGCCCTGTCCCAAAATAAAGAGGAAGATTCCTCTATGTAGCTGAAGACAGGGGGGAATGTTAGGACGTAACTGGAGCCAGGACAGGCTCTAAGGGGCAGACTAGGCCTGAGATTTAGTCTCTATGAAAGCTGAGGCTCTGGGAACTCCCGCAGGCAGTGTAGCTTGACCAATCAGAAAAAAAAAAAAAATCCCCATAGCCACCCCCACCCACGCCAGACCTGAGCCAATCCAGATAGGGATGCGAGGTTTAAAAGTCCCGCACGTGTGTATGGTTTAGCCAATCACCTATGCTGTTACAAAGACAAAGAATCATCTGTATAAAAGTAGATGTGATTCACAGCTCAAGGCTCTCGTCAAGACTCCATTGTGTGGGATGAGACGAGAACCCTAGCTCCAGCTAGAAATAAAACCCCGTGATGCTTTTGCATTGCTGTGGACATCTTATTCTCTCAGTTTTGGGGACTCGGACTTCGGGCATAACACAGACAGTCCCATTACAGAAGCAATTCAGGAAGAAAGTGTGCCAGGGTCTTTAGTAAGCACAGAGTAAGTTGCCGCAGTATTGAAAAGGAAATCGACAGATTGCCCCGACCCTCCCGCGCCCCCCCCACACACACACTTCAGTCATTAATACTCAGAGTTCCTCAGGTGTAATTAGGATAGGCGCTTGTGTGGGCACCTTCAGTCTTAATTGTCTTGAGAGCCCAACCCCGGAGACCTAGGCCTCTGTGGGCAGCCTCTCTCTTCCTGTGTGGTCCTTTGCAGACCAGACATGGACCTGGGGGCACCTTAGATGCCTGAGGGCAATCCCACTTGAGGTGCCCCCTCCTTTCCACAGTAATAGCAAGCCCATCCCTTTTCACGTTGGTCCCTCTGGGCATCTTTCTCAGGCTGTTTAAGAAAGTTTTTCATAGTCATTGCGAAGGCTTCTGCCTTTTCCTTTGTCTTTTTCTGCCTTTCTTTCTCTTCCTCGTACTCCCTATCATAATAGACTGAGCCAGTTGTAACAGAGTATCTAAAGACTGATTTGGTCCATATATATCTGGAGCTGACTGAATGAGAAATCTATCCTTTAGGGTCATTTTTTCCCTTGTTTTTTACAGAGCCAGTCTCATTGTAAAACAGTATTACACTTAAGAGACCCTCCAACTGGCCACCATTCGTCATCCTCCAGTGGATACCGTGGCCATGCAGTATCACATAGGAAGACTAGGTGTTTCTTCATTAAGCCCTGGGGATCAAATCTATCCCAGTTTTTCAGGATACAGTTCAAAGGAGTGAGGCTGGAATTTTTAGCTCCCAACTATAAGAGCGAAAAAAGCGACCAGCGTCATTTTTCTACCAGAGGCATCCCTCCCTGCTTTAGATGGGGGTGTAGAGAGAATTTGCACCAAAAGCTTTTTCCTTCCTGAACGGACTTAGTCTGTCCCTTAATGAAGCAGGTGCTGTCCTCATCCCTCCCAGTTTAACCATCAAGATGGGGTGGGGATGTACCAGGGTTAGACCTGATATCATCCCTACCTGACATCCAGCTATTTACCATTAAACTTGCTTTCCTCTGATGCTACCCAGGGTGCAATCAGAGTAACCTTCCAAATGCCTCCCAAGCTGAGACCGCTGGGGGAATCATTCCTCACCTGAGTACCTGTGCATGACACTGAGTATTTTCCTGACCAGAATAAGACCAATATGAACATAAAGCTGAGATGTTCTTTTCAAGCATCACCACACCAATATAAGAGCCTCCTCTGGTGCACTAAGAGCCAGCATTACCAAACGAGGGGAAAAAAAAAAATGCAGTCCCAATCTGAGTAACCTTTAACCTCAGAGATGTTCTTGGAGCTAGAGCTCCATCTAGCTTCCAAACTTCTGATTCCTAGTGAGGCTAGACGCTTTCTTGACTACCAATCCAAGTTTGGGGCCTAAGCCACAGTACACAGTAACAGCATAGATCACAAGTCCTAGGAAGTCTATGATCTGATAGATTATATTGGTACTTCTAATTCCCAAGGAGTTATGGAATGGTCAAAGAGACCGGAAATTTGACCAAGAAAAGACAGTTTGGTCCATATGCTTTGCCCATTTCTGGTCTGTTTCCGAAGGATACATTGGGTGCGTCTTGGCATTGGCAGGTTGGTATATACCCCCGACAGGTTTCTGCTATAAGCTGTATGACATCACCGTGGAAACACAGAGCAGGGCTTCTCACTTGCTTCGTGCAGGCATGTGTGCCATTCATTCATACAAGCACACTGTAGAGTTAGTAAAGCACAGTGGAAAATGTGTTTGCTAAGAGATCAAAGAACTAGAGCTCCAAGTATCCTTACCTTGTCCTGAAGGATCCCAGATGAGCCCCTAAGATGAAAGGTTGTTGTTGAATCATGCAAAGATGCAGTCTCTGGAGGAGAAGAATTCAATCCAAGGCCACAGACGAGGCTTGATCACTCAAAGCTTTTGTGTAATAAAGTTTTATTAAAATATAAAGAAGATAGACAAAGCTTCTGACATAGGCATCAGAAGTGGGCAGAAACAGTACAGCTAGGCTTCAGCTGGATGTTATATAGTTACTAGCAGCCTGTTGTTGACTCTATAGAGCTTCTCCATCTTTGGCTACAAAGAATATCATCAATCTGGTTTTGGTGTTGACCATCTGGTCATATCCATGTGTAGAGTCTTCTCTTGTGTTGTTGGAAGAGGGTGTTTGCTATGACCAGAAAATGCTATGCATTTTCTTGGCAAAATTCTATTAGTCTTTGCCCTGCTTCATTCCGCTTTCCAAGGCCAAATTTGCCAGTTACTCCAAGTGTTTCTTGACTTCCTACCTTTGCATTCCACTCCCCTATAATGAAATGGGTTTTTTTTTTTTTGAGGGGGAGTGTTAGTTCTAAAAGATCTTGTAGGTCTTCATGGAGCCGTTCAGCTTCAGCTTCTTCAGCATTACTGGTTGGGGCATAGACTTGGATTACTGTGATATTCAATGATTTACCTTGGAAACGAACAGAGATCATTCTTTCGTTTATGAGATTGCATCCAAGTACTGCATTTTGGACTCTTTTTGTTGACCATGATAGCTATTCCATTTCTTCTGAGGGATTCCTCCCCACAGTAGTAGATATAATGGTCATATGAGTTAAATTCACCCATTCCAGTCCATTTTAGTTCACTGATCCTTAGAATTTCGACTTTTTCCCTTGCCGTCTCTTGTTAGAGCCTTTCCAATTTACCTTGATTCATGGACCTGACATTCTAGATTCCTATGCAATAATGCTCTTTACAGCATCGGATCTTGCTTCTATCACCAGTCACATCCAGAGCTAGGTATTGTTTTTGTTTTGGCTCCATCCTTTCATTTGTTTTTAGAGTTATTTCTCCACTGATCATATTGGGCACCTACAGACATGGGGAGTCAGTAGGATACCTCTTTCAGTATCCCATCATTTTGCCTTTTCATACTGTTCCTGGGGTTCTCAAGGCAAGAATACTGAAGTGGTTTGCCATTCCCTTACCCAGTGGGCCACATTCTGTCAGACCTCTCCACTATGACCCAACCATCTTGGGTTACCCCGTGGGCATGGCTTAGTTTCACTGAGTTAGACGAGGCTGTGGCCCTAGCATGATTAGATTGACTAGTTTTCTGTGAGTTTGGTTTCAGTGTCTGCTCTCTGGTGCCCTCTTGGAACACCTATCATCTGACTTATTTTTCTCTTACATTGGGTGTGGTGTATCTCTTCATGGATGCTCCAGCAAAACACAGTCCCTGCTCCTTACCTTGGATGAGAGGTGTCTCCTCTCCACCAGACTTATTGACCTTCACTGTGGGAGAGCTCCTCTAGGCCCTCCTGCACTGGCACAGCCACAACTCCTTGGACTTTGGCTCAGATCATGAACTCCTCATTACAAAACTCAGACTTAAATTGAAGCACGTAGGGGAAAACCAGTAGACCATTCAGTATGACCTAAATCAAACCCCTTATGATTGTACAGTGGAAGTGAGAAATAGATTTAAGGGCCTAGATCTGATAGATAGAGTTCCTGATGAACTATGGAATGAGGTGCATGACATTGTACAGGAGACAGGGATCAACACCATCCCCATGGACAAGAAATGCAAAAAAGCAAAATGGCTGTCTGGGGAGGCGTTACAAATAGCTGTGAAGAGAAGAGAAGTGAAAAGCAAAGGAGAAAAGTAAATATATAAGCATCTGAATGCAGAGATCCAAAGAATAGCAGGAAGAGATAAGAAAGCCTTCTTCAGTGAACAATGCAAAGAAATCGACAAAAAGAACAGAATGGGAGAAACTAGATCTCTCTTCAATAAAATTAGAGATATCAAGGGAATAGTTCATGCAAAGATGGGCTCGATAAAGGACAGAAATGGTATGCACCTAACAGAAGTAGATGATATTAAGAAGAGGTGGCAAAAATACACAGAAGAACTGCACAGAAAACATCTTTACGACCTAGATAATCACGATGGTGTGAACACTCATCTAGAGCCAGATATCCCGGAATGTGAAGTCAAGTGGGCCTTAGAAAGCATCATTACGGACAAACCTAGTAGAGGTGATTGAATACCAGTTGAGCTATTTCAAATCCTGCAAGATGATGCTGTGAAAGTGCTGCACTCAATATGCCAGCAAATTTGGAAAACTCAGCAGTGGCCACAGGACTGGAAAATGTCAGTTTTCATTCCAGTTCCAAAGAAAGGCAATGCCAAAGAATGCTCAATGTGCCGCACAACTGCATTCATCTCACATGGTAGTAAAGCAATGCTCAAAATTCTCCAAGCCAGCTTCAGCAATACGTGAACCGTGAACTCCCTGATGTTCAAGCTGGTTTTAGAAAAGGCAGAGGAACCAGAGATCAAATTACCAACATCCACTGGATCATGGAAAAAGCAAGAGAGTTCCAGAAAAACATCTATTTCTGCTTTATTGACTATGTCAAAGTCATTGGCTGTGTGGATCACAATAAACTATGGAAAATTCTGAAAGGGATGGGGCTACCAGACCACCTGACCTGCGTCTTGAGAAATCTGTCTGCAGGTCAGGAAGCAACAGTTAGAACTGGACATGGAACAACAGACTGGTTCCAAATAGGAAAAGGAGTACTTCAAGGCTGTACATTGTCACCCTGCATATTTAACATCTATACAGAGTACATCGTGAGAAACGGTGGGCTGGAAGAAACAGAAGCTGGAATCAAGACTGCAGAGAGAAATATCATAACCTCAGATATGCAGATGACACCACCCTTATGGCAGAAAGTGAAGAGGAACTTAAAAGCCTCATGATGAAAGTGAAAATGGGGAGTGAAAAAATTTGGCTTAAAACAACATTCAGAAAACAAAGATCATGGCATCTGGTCCCATCACTTTGTGGCAAACTGATGGGCAAACAGTGAAAGCAGTATCAGATTTTATTTTTGGAGGCTCCAAAATCACTGCAGATGGTGAATGTAGCCATGAAATTAAAAGACGCTTATACCTTGGAAGAAAAGTTATGACCAACCTAGATAGCTTATTCAGAAGCACAGACATTACTTTGCCGACCAAGGTCCATCTAGTCAAGGCTATGGTTTTACATGTGGTCATGTATGGATGTGAAATTTGGATTATGAAGAATGCAAGTGTCGAAGAACTGATGTTTTTGGCCTGTGGTATTGGAGAAGACTCTTGAGAGACTTCTTGACACTCTTGAGAAGACTCTTCTGCAAGGAGATCCAACCAGTCCATTCTGAAGGAGATTTCTTGGAAAGGAATGATGCTAAAGCTGCAACTCCAGTACTTTGGCCACCTCATGTGAAGAGTGGATGCGTTGGAGAAAACCCTGATGTTGGGAGAGATTGGGGGCAGGAGGAGAAGGGGATGACAGAGGATGAGATGGCTGAAAGACATTACTGACTCAATGGACATGAGTTTGAGTGAACTCCGGGAGTTGGTGATGGACAGGGAGGCCTGGAGTGCTGTGATTCATGGGGTCACAAAGATTTGGACACGACTGAGTGACTGAACTGAACTGAACTGAACTGAGCAGTCTGTTAATGAAAGAAAGGAATGTCTTAAAACTCAGAATGGCACCAGGCTCCTCAACCATAAGATTCATTTTGGGATAATCTTGGCACCAAATGTTTTATTCTGACCATAAAATGATTAACCTGAATCTTGAAGAAGGGCAGGTCAGCTTACAAATAGTTTCATTTACATAGATTAGTGGAACAGTATCTGAGTATAACATACTGGTTTGTCAAGTAGGTTATCAGCCAAGAGGCGGAACCTACTTAAAGGCAGAGTTTGGGGTAAATGCATGGTACATTAGCATAGCTTAAGACAAACATTTCCATAAGAAAAAGGGATTAGTTATCTCTAGGCTTGAGAATAGCTAACTTCAGGTGAACCCAGGTGTCATTATGGCAACAGGGTGTTTTAAGACACCTCCTTTTAAATTTCTATAGAGAAGGAAAAGAATGTTGCTAGTTTGTTTCCTCCTGCCACTTAGGGGAGATAAAAATGTCTCACACTTGCAGGCTATGTCTTCCTTTTGGAGACCCCTGGGCTTCCTATGTGATACCCTCAGTATGGACCTGCTTCTTAAACCCCTGAGGAAAAGTGAACATGATAATGACTTAAAAGCTTTTGAGTAGGTACTCTATGCATCTGTTCAGTCGTCAGTGTCTTTTTTTTTTTTTTGCAATATGCAAGCTTGACTGATTTAATTAACCTTTCACTGAGTGTTCTTTTCAACAGTTGCCAAGAAATACGCTTTAAAAACTCCAGGAGATGTCTACAGCCAACTGGCCTTCACAGCTGCTGAGCATTGACTTGGAGGGTCAGATGAACATACGAAGATTTACGAAAAAGATAAAATAAATCAACTTGTTAGGTTGATTAGGTTATAAAATTATTTCTCATAAGAAAGGAAGCATTTCAGTTAGTCCTGTTGTTTGGTCTGACTCAAGATCTGGCAGAAGTATAGTGTAGACCACATATGTAGTTTTAACGTTTCTAATAGCCATAGTAAAAAAAAAAATCTCAGATTAATTTCCACAGTTTAATACCTTAGTGTTATTTCATTTATAAGTAATATTTTTAGATTTTAAAAAAATTATTTATATTTCACACCTCTTTGGAAAATACTTTGATGCTGGGAGGGATTGGGGGCAGGAGGAGAAGGGGATGATAGATGAGATGGCTGGATGGCATCACTGACTCGATGGACGTGAATCTGAGTGAACTCCTGGAGCTGGTGATGGACAGGGAGGCCTGATGTGCTGCAATTCATAGGGTCACAAAGAGTCGAACACGACTGAGCAACTGAACTGAGCTGAACAGTTCAAAAGGTAGATTTATATACCCAAGTTATTTTAAGAGTAGGATTTTTATTTTTTACATTAAAGTTAACTAAGTTTGACAGTTGAGCCCTTCTTTCACAACAGTGCATGATGGGCAGGTGTGGCTGGTCTCCACTGTTTCATTTTGCAAACGAATGGGAGAATCACGGATGTTGCTGAAGACGGCACACTTGGTATATGAACAAGCCCAGGATGATATCATACCCCTCTGTAGACAAGTACGAGACTTTGAATCCAGATGTTAGAAGAGAAGGATGTGGAACTCACCTCCTCCCACAAATACATCTACACACGAATAATTGTCACAATACCTCCTGGTAGGAAAGCTGAGGCACCAAGGAGCCCAAGAAAGATCTCCATGTAACTCAATAGGATGAAAGAGGTGTGGGTGGAAGGAAGAAGGATGGGCCCAGTGCTACTGGGAAGAAGCTCTTATAGAGGACACGTTCTGGCCTCCTGGAAAGGCCCTCTCCCAAGGGGAGATCAGCCAGCACTGAGAGAGGGTCCTCAGAGTCCCTGAGGAACATGTAGCTGGTAAGGAAGCAAGCCCGGCAGAGAGGCTCTGTGCTACCTGCATGTGGTCTCCAGCCTGAGAGCCATGCCTGCTGGTTTGTGCAGGACAGGCCCAGTTGCAGCTGGGTGTGTAAAGAGCATAAAGGGCTGGAGTGTGGCACAGCTGCAACTAGGGTGGTGAGTTAGATGCCCCAGGCTTTGTAGAAGCAAAGCACTGATGTTAAGGGGCATGTGAAGAGCAGAGCAGGGCCCCCAGTAGCTTCTTCCTCATTCACCCAGCACAGCACGAGTTCCACTAGCTCTGGGAGCACTCCAGCACCAGCAGGGCCCTCACCCACAGAGGCAGAGCTGAAATCAGCCTCCCCGTCGCTGTGCCACGGGCTGATCTCTGCAACTGCCTCTGTCCACTTTGTGCCTGCAGGACAGACAAGTGGGCAGCAGGGCTCCCTGGCTGGGTCAGGTTGAGTTTGGGCAGCTGTGGGCTTTGCAGTTGCACATGGGGGCTAGGCTAGACCTGAGCTTCTCCCCACTTCTGTGGTAGGTCCAGGTGCACAATTACTGATTTCAGAGGCTCTGCACTTATGGCTCTATGAACAGCCCCTGAGGGCCACCAGGGCCGCCTGCCTGTACCACCACAGAGGATGGGGTCCCAAGCAGACCTACACCAAGACAGAAGGTCATAATTATGTCAAAAGTTAAAGAGATGTCTAAAGGAAGAAGAGGGAAACAAAGGATTTATTACAAGAGAACCCCCACATGGCTTCCAGCGGATTCCTCTCTAGAAGCATTGGAAGTCAGAAGGGAGTGGGGAGATAAATTCAAAATCCTGAAAGAGAAAACCTTGCAGCCTAGGATACTCTACCCAGGAGGACTATCACTTAGAAGAACAAGAGAGGAAATTTCTCAGATGTGATGCCAGAAAGTGAGCCCCCCCCCCGTTGGAAAGTTGACCAATAAGCCACTGGGGAAGAATAGAGGACAATTACTAATAACTCCAAAAAAATGAAGGCTGGGCCAAAGTGGAAATGACACTCTGTTGATGATGTGTCTGGTGTGAAAATAAAGTCTGATGCTATAGAGAACAATACTGCATAGGACGCTGGAATCCATGAATCAAGGAAAATTGTAAGTGATCAAGCAGGAGACAACATTGAACACTGACATCTTAGGAATTAGTGAACTAAAATGGACTGGAATGGGTGAAATTTTATTGAGATGACCATTATATATACTACTGTTAGCAAGAATCCCTTAGAAGAAATGGAGTAGTCCTCATAGTCAACAAAGCAGTATGAAATGCAGTACCTGGATGCAATTTCAAAAATGACAGAATGACCCCTGTTTCCAAGGCAAACCATTCAGTATCACAATAATCCAAGTCTATGCCCTGACAACTAATGCCGAAGAAGCTGATGTTGAATGGTTTGATGAAGTCCTACAAGACCTTCTAGAACTAACACACCCCCAAAAGATGTCATGTTCATTTTAGGGGATTGGAATACAAAGTAAGAAGTCAAGAGATACCTTAAGAGTAAGGAGTAAGAGGCAAGTTTGGCCTTGGAGTACAGAATGAAGCAAGGCAAAGGCTAACAGAGTTTTGCCAAGAGAATGCACTGGTCAGAGCATGCATGCTCTTCCAACAACACAAGAGATGACTCTACCTGGACAAAACTGGATGGTCAATATCAAAATCAGATTTATTATATCTTTGCAGCTGAAGTTGGAGAAGATCCATGCAGTCAGCAGAAACAACTGTGGCTCATTTCATGAACTCGTTATTCTCAAATTCAAACTTAAATTGAAGAAAGGAGAGAAAAATGACTGGACCATTCAGGTATGACCTCAATTAAATCTCTTACTATTATACAGTGGAAGTGACAAATAGACAAAGGATTATATCTGAGAGAGTGACTGAAGAACTGTCAATGAAGTTTTGTGACATTGTACAGGAGGTGGTCATCAAAGTGATCCCAAAGGAAAAAAGAACAAAAAAAGGTAAAATCATTGTCTGAAAAGGCCTTACAAATACCTGACAAAAGAAAAGTGAAAAACAAAGGAGAAAGTGAAAAATATACCCATTTGAATGTGGATTTCCAAAGAATAGTAAGGAGAGATAAGAAAGCCTTCCTCTATGATCCATGCAAAGAAATAGGAAAACAGTAGAATGGAACAGACCAGAGGTCTCTTCAAAAAAAATTAGAGATGTGAAGGGAACATTTCATACAAAGAAGGGCACAGTAAAAGACAGAAATTGTATAGAACTAAAAAAAAGCAGAAGATATTAAGAAGAGGTGGCAAGAATACACAGAAGAACTATTTAAAAAAAAAAAACACTTCATAACCCAGATAACCACGATGATGTGATCACTCACCTAGAACCAGATATCCTAGACTGAGAAGGAAAGTGGGCCTTAAGAAGCATTACTACAAACAAAGCTAGTGGAGGGGATGTAATTCCAGCTGAGCTATTTCCAGTCCTCAAAGATGATGCTGTGAAAGTGCTGCACTCAATCTGCCAGCAAATTTGAAAGTCAGCAGTGGCCACAGGACTGGAAAAGGTCAATTTTCATTCCAATTCCAAAGAAAGGCAATGGCAAAGAGTGATCAGACTACCGCACAAATGCGCTCATCTCTCATGCTGATAAAGTAATGCTCAAAATTCTCCAAGCCAGCTTTAAACAGTACCTGAACCATGAGCTTCCAGATGTTCAGTCTAGATTTAGAAAATGCAGAGGAGCTAGAGATCAAGTTGCCAATATTCATAGAANTTTGACTGTGTGGATCACAACAACCTGTGAAAAATTCTAAAAGGGAGAGGCATAGCAGACTACCTTATCTGCCTCTTGAGAAATCTGTATGCAGGTTAGGAACAATGGACTGGTTCCCATTTGGGAGAGGAGTACACCAAGGCTGTATGTCATCATCCTGTTTATTTAACTTATATGCTGAGCACATCATGCAAAATGACAATCTGGATGAAGCACACACTAGAATCAAGATTTCCAGGGGAAATATCAATAACTTCAGACATGCAGATAACACCACTTTTATGGCAGAATGTGAAAAGGAACTAAAGAGTCTCTCTCTTGATGAAAGTGAAAGAGGAGAGTGAAAAGGCTGTCTTAAAACTAAACATTCAAAAAAAAAAAGAAAAAACACCTAAGATCATGGCATCTTTTCCCATCATTTCATCGCAAATAGATGAGGAAACAATGGAAACAGTGAGAGACATTATTATTATTATTATTATCATTAGGCTTCAAAATCACTGCAGATAATGACTGCAGCCATGAGAGTAAAAGACACTTGCTCCTTGGAAGAAAAGTTCTGAGCAACCTAGATAGCATATTAAAAATTAGAGACATTACTTTGCTGGCAAAGGTCTGTCTAGTCAAAGAAATGTTTGTGTGTGTGTGTGTGTGTGTTTTTTTTTTTCCAGTAGTCATGTATGTATGTGACAGTTGGACCATAAAGAAAGAGGAACCTGAAGTATTGATGCTTTTAAACTGTAGTTTTGGAGAAGACTCTTGAGAGTTCCCTCGACAGCAAGTGGATCCCACCAGTCCATCCCAAAAGAAGCCAGTCCAGAATATTCATTAGATAGGCTGATGCTTAACCTCTAATACTTAGACCGCCTTATGTGAAGAACTGACTCCTTGCAAAAGACCCTGATGCTGGGAAAGATAAAAGTGAGGAGGAGAAGAGGATGTCAAAGAATGAAATGATTGGATGGCATTGCCAATTTGATAGACTTGAGTTTGAGGAAGTTCTTGGCATAGGCGATGGAAAAGGAAACCTGATGTGTTGTAGTCTGTGGGGTCGCAAAGAATTGGTCAGGACAGAGTGACTGAACTGATCTGACAAGTGAAGTGTGTGTGTGTGTGTGTGTGTGTGTGTGTGTGTGTGTGTGTGTGTGCTCAGTTGCTCAGTCATGTCCAACTCTCTGTAACCCCGTGGACTACAGCCCATCAGGCTTCTCTGTTCATGGGATTTCCCAGGCAAGATTACTGGAGTAGGGTGCTATTTCCAACTCCAGGGCATCTTTCAGACCCAGGGATTATACCCACATCTCTTGTCTCTCTTGCATTGGCAGGCAGATTCTTTACCACTGAACCACCTCGGAAGCCCAGAAGTGAAATAGAATCTGCAAATTAAAGTTCAAAAGACTTCACACAAGCCAAAGTGTGGGCCTGATGGCTTCATATGGGAATTCTACCAAACATTCAAAGAACTTATGCCAGTTCTACTCAAAGACTTCCATAAGACTGAAGTGGAGAGAAAACTCCTAAAGACACTCTATGAAGCCACCATCACCCTGATACCAAAATCAAAGACACTACAAAGAAAATTATAAGCCAAAATCTTTGATGAATATGTTGTTGTGTATGATTCGGCTTTGATGAATATAGATGCAAAAATCCTAAACAAATTAATAAACCAAATGCAACAAGACATAAAAAGGATCATACACAATGATCAAGTCAGATGAATCCCAGGATTGCATGGATGGTTCAACATTCACAAAATTAATGTTGTATACCACAACAAAATAAAAGACAAAACCCAAGATCACATTATTCTCTCATTAGACTCAAACAATGTATTTGCAAAAATTCAGCATTCATCCATGATTAAAAAAAAAATCTTACTAAACTGATTATAGAGGGATTGTATCTCAACATAATAAAAACTACCTATAGAAAATCCATAGCTAGTATAACACTCAACAGTGAAAAGTTGGAAGTCTTGCCCCTAAAATCTGTAACAAAGGTAAAACTTTCACCACTTCCATTCAACATAGTATTGCAAGTCCTAGCCACAATAATAAGACAAGAAACAAGGGTATTGGAGGGATGTGGAGAAACTGTCATGATGTACAGAGGACATGATACTATATATAGAAATCCCTAAAGACTCCACACAAAAACTGCTAGAATGGAGAAACAAATTCACTAAGGTAGCAGGATACAAGATTAATATACAGATATTGGTTGCATTTTTTTTTACACAGAAAATGAAATAACAAAAATGGAATGTTTAAGAAAAAAATAACTCCCTTTTAAAACTGCATCCCCCACCCAAAATAAAATGCTTAGGTATAAACCTGATAAAGGATGTGAAAGAAATATACACTGAGAACTATAAAATATTAACAAAGGATCCCTTTGTTGTTCACCTCAAACAGCTACCAACATTGTTAGTTGGCTATATCCCAATACAAAATGAAAAGTTTTTTTTTTTTAATGAAAGGACTAAAAGAATAATAATAAAAGAAACTGAAGATGGCTGAAAGAAAGTGGAAAGATACCCCGTGCTCTCAGTTTGAAAGAATGAATGCTAAAATGGCCATGCAATCAAAGCAAGCTAGCAATTTAATGCAATCCATAGCAAATTTTACATGAAATTTTTCACAGTTAGAATAATCCTAAAATCTATATAGAAACATAAATACCCAGAAACTGCCAGAACAATCTTGAAGAAAGAGAACAAAGTAGGAGACCTAACCCTCCCAGACTTCAGATAATACTGCAAAGGCTACAGCAATCAAAACATTTTGGCACCGACACAAAAACAGACATATGAATCAATGGGACAGATCAGAGAGCCCAGAAGCAAACCCACACAACTACAATCTACAAAAAATACAATGAGAAGAAAACAGTTTCTTGACCAAGTGATGTTGAGAAAGCTGGACAGCTGCATGTAAATCAATGAAGTTAAAATAAACCCTCTCACTGAACACAAAGTCAGTCCCAAATTGTCTTAAAGACTTAAACATATGACACCATAAAACTCTTGAAAGAGAACACTGGCAAAACAATCTCTGACATCAATCATACCAATGTTTTCAGATCAGTCTCCCAAGACAGTAGAAATAAAAATAAAAATAAATGACACTGGTTCAAACTTGTGCACTATTGGTGGAAATATAAGAAAGTTTCAAGAGGGAGGGAACATGAGCATACCTATGGCTGATTCATGTTGATGTATTCAGAAACCAACACAATATTGTAAAATAATGATCCCTAATTAAAAATAAATAAAATAAATGGTATGACTACTGCAGAAAACATTATAATACTCCCCCCCCAAAAAAAATTAACTAGAATTATCATATGATACAGCAGTCCTACTGGACATACAACCCAAAGACCTGGAAGCAAGGTCTCCATGAGACATGTATGTACCCCTGTCTGTAGAGGCATTATTCACAAGAAATAAAAATTGGAAGCAAAGCAAGTGTACACCTACTGACAGACAAAGAAAACTAGTCCATACATACACCAGACTATAATTCAGCCTTAAAAAGGGAGGAAATTCCGACACCTGCTTCACTGTGGGTGGACCTCCAGAATATAAGGCTAAGTGAAATATGCCAGTCACAGGAGGGTAAATGCTGTAAGACTCTGCTCACAGGAGGGGCCTGGAGTGGTAAGTTCCACAGAAGCAGAAAGTGTATGGTGAGGCTAGGGACTGGGAGGGATGAAGGGGAACCAATGTTTAATGGGGGCCGAATTTGGACTGATGGAAAGTTGTCGAGATGGGTGGTGGGGAAGACCACATGACAACCTGAAAGGACCTAATCCTGCTTAAGCACACACTTAAAAGTGGTTAATGTGGGAAGCTGTATGTGTGTTTCACGACTTCTAAAAAAAGAGATAAAGGAGACAACACTAGTTAAGCCAGCAAGCAGGGAAGAGGAGATAGGGAAGGAAGATTCTAATGTGAGTTCCTTCTTCCTCAAGTTTTCAAAACCTCAAGTTCACACACAGAATTAAATTATAACCAAGTCCGTCTAGTCAAAGTTATGGTTTTTCCAGTAGTCATGTATGGATGTGACAGTTGGACCATAAAGAAAGCTGAGTGCTGAAGAATTGATGCCTTTGAACTGTAGTGTTGGAGAAGACTCTTGAGAGTCCCATGGACTTCAAGGAGATCCAACCAGTCCATCCTAAAAGAGATCAGTCCTGGGTGTTCATTGGAAGGGCTGATGTTGAAGCTGAAACTCCAGTACTTTGGCCATGTGGTATGCAGAACTGACTCATGTAAAAAGACCCTGATGCCAGAAAAGATGGAGGGAAGGGGGAGATGGGTATGATAGAGGATGAAATGGTTGGGTGGCATTACTGACTCAATGGACATGGGTTTGAGTAAACTCTTGGAGTTGGTGAAAGACAGGGAAGCCTCATGTCCTGTGGTCCATGGATGAACAAAACTACCATGCCACACCTCAGTCCCTCCTGCCAGATCGTGTGGCCAGAGCCACCCTCCCCTTTCGGACTGAGTAGGCTGTACAGTCAGTCAAGCCCACTGACAAAACAAAAGCATTGCCATGTAGCACTTGGAGTGGTCCTGTGGGCAGCACCATCATCTTTTTCCCCAGTGATGATAAATCACCTGAAAAAACAAAAAAGTGTGACCGAGATATTCCAGCAGAACCAAGTGCAACTGACATTCAAAACTTGTGGAAATGAAACTCAAAATGCCAGACACTGAAGAGAGACATGGACCTGGCTTCTCTGCCAATGAGGATGTCAGAGATGCCCATCCCCCAACCCACCCCACCCCCGCTCTCCAGTGGGAGCAGGACCGGGAGACATTGGAACTGACTTTCAGGCTGTCAACAAGCTCCAGAGTTGATGACAGGCTTGGGTGCATTTCTAACTAGCAATAGAGACAGCTGCTTGACCAGGCTGCAGGCATGCAGGCAAAACATGATGAGGTGTTGTTTTGGTGGAGGACAGGGGGCAGCAGCAAGATGACTGACCACAGTCCTGTCTTTCTATACAGTGAAGTGAAATACACACAGATGCTGGTTGTGCATCTGACCAGAGGATGCCTCACAAGGCTGGGTTGCAATGTGGACGAGGTTGCTTGTGTGCAGGGGTGAGGAGAGAGTGATGCTGGTGCAGGCCCCCACTTTCCTCCAAGGTTCTTGTCACCCGAGCACATGTGATAGACCTGGAGTTGGAGTCAAGGCTTTGTCTTTTCATGTTCTTTAACCAAATGTCATCTGAAAAGACAACTTATTCAGGAGGAAAAGGATGGACTTCAGGACGTGTGGAAATGGACAGTGCAAATGTGAGCCAGATCCTAATACACTTGGTGGGAGATGAGTTTTATTTACAACCTTTCAATGAACAGTGTCCGATGTAATTTGCAGTACTTTGAAATGTCCGCACAAAGTCTAGAGATGACCTTGAGAAGAGAGCCATTACTTCTGATCTGTTTTTTTTTTTAATTCAAACAAGTGCAAAGCCTACATACTGACAACAAAAGCAAGCAAAACAAAGGAAAAAAAAAAAAGCACACAGCAAAATAACCCCATGACCAGAGACAGTGTCAGTTAAAAACCATAGAAAAATGCAAATTAATTCCATAAGGTTAACAATTAACATTAGCTACAGTGTACTTTGTACACTGTACAAAGTGTCTTTGTACACTGTCCCCTTAAAATTTGGAATCTCCTAATTATAGAAAGAAGCCTGCCAATCTAGGGACAGGTACTGTGAAAATAATTGTGTTCTGGTTGGTCCATGGTATGGTGACATCACGTGGGGGTGATCCTCCTGAGTGGGTGNTACTGACAACAAAAGCAAGCAAAACAAAGAAAAAAAAAAAAGCACACAGCAAAATAACCCCATGACCAGAGACAGTGTCAGTTAAAAACCATAGAAAAATGCAAATTAATTCCATAAGGTTAACAATTAACATTAGCTACAGTGTACTTTGTACACTGTACAAAGTGTCTTTGTACACTGTCCCCTTAAAATTTGGAATCTCCTAATTATAGAAAGAAGCCTGCCAATCTAGGGACAGGTACTGTGAAAATAATTGTGTTCTGGTTGGTCCATGGTATGGTGGCATCACGTGGGGGTGATCCTCCTGAGTGGGTGTGGGACTCGGGGGAAGGCTGGTTCTCACGCTACCACTCGCCAGCTCCAGGTGCTTTCTCAGACCTCAGTATCCAGAAGTGTCCAATGGAGATGATCATCATCGTCAAATCTAAATCATTAAGCTTTATGAGGATTAAATGGCATAGTATAATTCCTTGGAAAGGATAAAAACAAAGCCTGGGACACAAAACACTGTATTCAGTTGCATTATGACCCCGTGGACCATAGCCCGCTAGCCTCCTGTGTGCATGGGATTCCCCAGACAAGAATACTGGAGTGGGTTGCCACTTCCTTCTCCTGAGGACCTTGCTGAGATGGGGATGGAACCCAGGTCTTCGACATGGCAGAGAGATTCTTTACCACTGTGCCATCAGGGAAGCCCTGGGACATCAGGGCGGGGGCTAGGCTGCTGAAAAGATGGCAGCTGATTATCTTGTCCCCATGTGTGATGACACCAGGTATCCGGGGCATTGATGCACTTCCACAAGAAGGACCTGTTCCCAACAGAGATTCAAAGCCAAGTCTCACACTCCCCAAAGCCTGAGAACTTGCCAGAATATCAGGCTACCTCCTGACATGTGAACCCTGTCCTTCTCTTCTGTCTTTGAAGTGTGGCATCCACCTTTGTCTTAGTATTTAGGAAGGTGGTCCTTGAATGAATACCTGTACCTTAAACCCCAAAAAGTTCAGAGGGGTACAGAGCAAGAACCATGTCTACCCCTGGCTGTGCCCTGGTCCCTGGAGCCCTCAATTGGCTTGTTACTGTTACAGGCTTGAGCATCTCAGCTGCTCTGGGCTGGGCCCCAGCTGTATCTGGGGAGTGGTCTACATTGGCAATCAGATCTGTCACTGGGCCTGTTTGGGCTGTGACGTGTTACATGATGCACTTGGCCTTGTACTGTGACCTGAACACTCTCAGTGGAGCTCCGATGACATGGGAACTAGGCAGGACTCTGTCCTGCAGTAATGTGTGCCCCGTGGGGAGGGGTTGGGTTGGGCGGGGGCAGTGGTGCTCTAAAGGGGCAGCCCCAGAGCAGAATCAAGCTCCCATTTGTTGTTGCTCTTCAGTTGTTCAGTTGTTTCAGGCTCTGCAACCCTATGAACTGCAGCAGTCTGGGTTTTCCTGCCCTTCAATATATTCAGAGTTTGCTCAAACACCCACTGAGTCAGTGATGCCATCCAACCATCTTCTACTCCATCACCACCTTAAGCTCTGCTCATCCCACCAATGTGCCCCAACTGCCTCCAAGGACCAGGCCCAGCAACTTGTCCCTGCAGTGGGAGGACCAGGCTCTTTGGCTTTTTTCCATGGGAAGGGGTGTCTTTGGGCACCAGTGTTGTACCTATAACCTGTAATTAGCCTTTCCATGAATGAGCTGTGATGAATTATGCCATGTGCTAGAATTTTTTTTTTTTGGTCAAAAAGAAAAAATTAGGATAGTGTCTGTCAGAGCCCATGACAGGGTGGAGGGCGATGTTTCCCCTTGGACCCCAGGGCCAGGTGCTTACCATCCAGGGTCCTGTGGATGACAAGGAACTGATGCCCATCGAGTGCAGACACCCGGTGTGTCATCTTGGCCATCTTCATATGGGGAGAGGGTGAGGTCAGAATGGGCCCCTGACAGGGCCAGTGAGGGCTGGGTGCTCTCTCCATGCCCTGGCAGCTCCCAGGGCCTGGGACCTCCTGGCCTTACCCTGTTCAAGAGGACAGGGCAGGAGATGAAGAGTGGGAGGGATATAGGGGGCTGAGCAGGAATACAGGATCATCTCCCCTAGCAGGAAGCCCGGGGCTGCCTTCCTGCTGGGAGTGACACTATGGCCAGGCCAATGTCTGTGCACAACTTTGAGCTCTGAAGACTCAGCCTGAGGGCAATGGGACCCCAGGCTCCAAGGCACAGGGTGAGGAGAGGCCTGGGTGACCTCAGCTCTCAGCCACTTTGTGGGGACTAGGGCAGGTCAGAGGAGCTTTATGCCCACCCCCTCCCATCCAGACCACTGTCTCTCTCCCAGAGCAGAAGCAGCCTTGGGTGGCAGAGGCCATGCTTATGCCAGTCTATGGACCCCAGGAAGACTCCCCCATCCAAACCTTCCCCCCTTCCTCCTCTGCCTTCTGGCTCCAGATGGACAACCAGATGGACCTGAGAGAGGGCTCAGTCACCCCAATTCTCAGGGAGTAGGGAAAGGGGCTTTTACAGAGAGAGTCTTGCTGGGATAACAGCCAGCAGGGGGTTAAGAGCAGGCAGGGCCTGGGGATGGGTGGGAGAGCAGTCCAGAGAAGAGGCTGCTATCCCAAGCTGTGACTGTGCCCAGACGTACCTCATATGCTCTGTTGTCAAGTCTGTGGAGGCCCAGGTACCTCTCAGAAAATGCAGATGCTGGATGGATGCAGAGGGGAGCATTAGCCCACAGCCTTGGCTCTTCATACTGTGAAATAGCTGGATTAAAACCCCCAGAAGGTCTCACTGAATTTGAAAAACACAGAATATGTTGCATGTATAACACAGAGTGATAATTTAAGCTATTAAAATATGGAATTAGGCAAATTCCTGTATGGATTTAAGCTGAAGTGTGAATTAATCACATCCCAAAGACTGAAGCATCTACTGTGAGATTCCTGACCCCCATCCTCTGCTGCTGTTTCCCTGGAGCATCCCCTGGGGTCTGTGGGTACTGAGCCAGGGTGGGGGAGGGTGCAGCCATGGGAGGTATGCCCCATGGGGACATCTGCCCCATGTTCCTTTGCCTCAAAGAGACCTCAGGTGCCAGCAGTGCTCCACAGACCAGTGACCAGAGGCCCTATGCCCTCCTTCAGCTTGGCTCAGTGCTGGACAGTTGGGGCCAGACAGACGAGCCTCCTTGCAGCCCTGACCTGAGTTCCAGCTCTCAAAGCCTACAGAGAAGGCCTGTACCACACTTAAACCATTGGTGATGTCACAAAACCACTCACAGTCAGGGAAAAGAGGCTGGCTGACCAAGGGTGAAGATGCCAGAATCCTCAGGACCTGAACAATGGCCACAGAGCCAGGTCCATGCTGGAGGGGAAGTGGGAGGTTCCCTCGGACCCTTGGCCATGAACAACCCCAGGCTGACAGAGACATGGCATGGGGCCCCTACTAGCCAACCCTGCAGTTCAAGAAGAATGGTGGAACTGGGGGTGGTGTGGAGGCAACTCCCTTCTGTATAATCCCACTATGCCTATACTGCAAGCGGAACCACTAGTCGGGTTTCAGCTCCTGGTCAAACATCTGGGACTATGGTTCAGGGACAGGGGTGGGCTGACCTGTTTCAGATACGCATCTTGGGAATCCCCCTGTTACCCATTCCCAGCCCAAGTTCTGTCTGCCAGGTGTCATCACTGGCCACAACTCCCCTAAGGATAACAGAGTGACCCCTCCCACCCCACCCCAAGTGAGGGGGCCCTGGGATTTGGCATGGGAAAGATGTGTGCCCACCTACTCAGGACACTCACCATAGAGCTTGAAATCTGTGATGGAGGAGAGCACAGAGTCACAGCTGAAAACTGGCTGTCGCCCTTGGCTGAGAGGATGTAGGTGCTCAGATACTCATCTTAGTCCTGAGTGATTGTGGAAACAGACAGCGTGGCCAGGGCAAGGGTCAGCAACCAAGCCCAGAAGACAGCAAGGACTCAACATCACTGCCGTGTAGCTCTTTATTTTAAATGGCTAACATACTTCTTCAATTCAGTTCAGTCAGTCACTCAGTCATGTCCAACTCTTTGCAACACCATGAATCACAGCACTCTAGGCCTCCCTGTCCATTACCAATTCCTGCAGTTCACTCAAACTCACATCAATCGAGTCAGTGATGCCATCCAGCCATCTCATCCGATGGACTGGCTGGACCTCCTTGGGGACTCCAAGGGACTCTCAGGAGTTTTCTCCAACACCACAGTTCAAAAGTATCAGTTATTTGGCGCTCAGCCTTCTTCACATTCCAACACTCACATCCACACATGACCACTAGAAAAACCATAGCCTTGACTAGATGGACCTTCGTTGGCAAGGAAATGTCTCTACTTTTCAATACACTATCTAGGTTGGTCACAACTTTCCTTCCAAAGAGTAAGAGTCTTTTAATTTCATGGCTGCAATCACCCTCTGCAGTTATTTTGGAGCCCCAAAATATAAAGTCTGACACCATTTCCACTGTTTCCCCATCTGGTGATGGGACCAGATGCCATAATCTTCATTTTCTGAATGCTGAGTTTTAAGCCAACCTTTTCACTCTCCTCTTTCTCTTTCATCAAGAGCTTTTTCAGTTCCTCTTCACTTTCTGCCATAAGAGTGGTGTCATCTGCCTATCTGAGGTTATTGATATTTCTCCTGGAAATCTTGATTCCAGCTTGTGCTTCTTCTAGCCCAGCTTTTCTCATGATGTACTCTGCATATATGTTAAATAAACAGGGACATAAAAAGATATAAAGAAAACACCTTTCCAACTAAACGTAACATGAACATGAGTACCCTTCCGGGGACTTCTGTTCATTTGACATGAAGGCAGAATATGATGGTCACCGTGGAGTATGACCATGGACTAGGGAAACCTGTGTGAGTGTGGGCAACTGTCAAAACCTTTCAGTCCAGTACCTCCAATGCACTATTGCTCTCTGCCTTCCCTGTGTACAAACAGGGTCAACCCATTTTCTCTGATTTGTTATTGTTGTTATGCCAGGTCTTAGTTGTGGCCTGACAAAGACTCATACCCAGGACCCCTGCATTGGGAGTGCAGAGTCTTGGCCACTGGACCACTAGGGAAATCTACGTTTTCTTCAATTTTGAGGGGGTGTGGGCCATGAGAAATCAACAACACATGGCTCAGGCACTGGTCACCAGGATACTCTTCTCAGGGGCCTACATGGAACAGATGTCCACACATGCCCTATACGTGGTCAATCCTTCATTTTCTGTGTTTCCCTCACTCTGGGATTGAGATGAAAGACAGTAACATGATCCTCCTGGACAGAGTAACAGGTCTGTGACACGAGACCTGCCATGGGTGCTGTTTGGCCCTCATCTCCCTCTTTCTTGAAAGACACAGAGAGAAGGGGGCACAGATGAGATGATTTAATGAGCAAAGATGCACAGGTTTTAAAGGTGTGGATGTGTGTGCAGTAGGGCCTGTGCTGGCCAGGAGGGTGGCATGATATCTATGTCAAATTCACTGTAGAATTAATGGGTTTTGATCAGTAAGTTTAAGTGTGTTATAACAATGCTCCTTTGGTTAAACAGGAATATCTTTCTGTTAATTGTTGGGGGCCAGTGTGAGGAACTCCACCCATGGCAAAGGTCATGAGGAAAAAGAAGCTTGGCATACGCAAAGGCGTGATCAAGCCTCAGGAAATCCCCTGTTCCTGAGCATCTACCCCAAAACCAGAGTACTTTACAGGGAGCTCTCCCCCATAACCATTTCTCTCGGAGAAGGAGTTAACTTGCAGCCCCAGTTAATAAAAATTCCTGGGCATGACAAGAGTGTTTCAGCTTACAAACTCTGAAGGTTCTCTAGCCTGCCTGATCAGGTTGTCCGACCGCATGTGATTGTCCTCCCAGCAGTGAGAGGCATGGGATGCTCTAAAACTTTCTAAATACAGACTCTTTTGAGAAGTTAGAAGGTTCTTAGTATAGTATTGGTGAGTTGATTAGGAATTATATTGGTGAAGGGTTTTTTCATTTGTCATGCCAATAATTACTGCTAATTCCCTGCCTTGGGTGTGACAAGGGTGGCTCAGGTCAAACCTCTCTGCTGACAGACTAGCTTGTGTGACAACCTCTCAACCATAAACAGCACAGAGAGTTTGGGGTATTAGCAAAGGGCTTTTCTCATTTGATTGCTGCTAGGCCTTCATATCCTTAGGCACTTGAGAATATATTAATCAATGTATTTGGAATATAGAAAAGGAAATATAGTAGTTTCTGATGTTAGCAACAGTAGACTTTTTGAGTTAATGAATTTTCTCTTTTGTTATATACTACTGTACTTTGTTATAAATCACTGTATCCTTGTGATGCAATAATGTAACTTAAGACTAAATAGATTGAAAAGGGAACCTTGGTGAAGGGTTTTCATTTGTTGGACTGATGCTTGCTGCTAATCTCCATATTCCCTGTCCTTATAATAAATATAACTAGCATATAGGAGAAATAAGTATTAACCTTTAAGACTAATCATGTTAAACCTTAGGTTAAGTAAATCCCTTTCTTGATTGTAACTCACGACACCCTCACCCTATAGGAACGNTGGTGAAGGGTTTTCATTTGTTGGACTGATGCTTGCTGCTAATCTCCATATTCTCTGTCCTTATAATAAATATAACTAGCATATAGGAGAAATAAGTATTAACCTTTAAGACTAATCATGTTAAACCTTAGGTTAAGTAAATCCCTTTCTTGATTATAACTCACGACACCCTCACCCTATAGGAACACAACTTTATTTGGAGAGTGGTGCCTGAAAAAAATCACTCCTGGAAAAATAAGCTTTCTGGTTAACTGACCAGTATCAGAAAAGGCCATAAAATGTCAGCAGACCTCATGGTCAGAAGAGATGTAAAAACTCATAAGACCTTGTATAATTTTATATGAAACACCTGATTGTGACAAGGGTCAGGTCTGCTGACCCCTGCGTGACTCTGTATTCATCTCTATGTGTAACAAAAGGTATATAAACAAACCAGAAAAATAAAGAAATCGGATCAGTTCCGGAAAGACTGATTCCCTCATGTCGTTCCTTTCTGCTCCCCAATTTTCTGGCTGAATTCCCATCTGGAATGTGGGTGCCCTCCATGCAGATGGTGCAAATTCCTTGTCCAGAATTTTATTGGTACCCCACGTAAACCAAGTTATTCAGCCCCTTTCTCTCTCTCCTACTATTTTCTGGCCGAATTCCCATCTGATGCATAGGACCCACCAAGACTACTAATTTTGCCTGGGCTTCTAAGATCGGACCGGGGGGACCTCAGTGCCTCCTCTCCTTCGGGAGAATGGGAAGACCCCTGCGGCCTATGTAGGTGGTGATTGGTACCCTGTGTTAACCAAGTTATTCGGCCTCTTTTTCTCTGCTAAATTCCTAGTCTCTCTCTATCTGAAATTAGATAGTTTATTCTAGGACACCTACTCTGTCCCCACCTTCGAATTACCATGGATCCACCAGGGCTGGACCATGGCAGTTAATGACATAAGAGCTTTTCTGGTTTCTTGCAAATAATATTCACCATTAATGAAATCAGCAAGTCTTACAGTTATTATTATTTTTTTTAATTTCTAATATTGACTGACAAAACCTTTCCATACTGTTCTTGGGATTCTCAAGGCAAGATATTGAAGTGGTTTGTCATTCTCTTCTCCAGTGGACCACATTCTTTCAGAGCTCTCCACCATGGCCCATCCATCTTGGGTGGCCCTACACACATGGCTTAGTTTCATTGAGTTAGACAAGGCTGTGGTCAATGTGATCAGATTCGCTAGTTGTCTGTGACTGTGGTTTCAATCTGTCTGCCCTCTGATGCCCTCTCTCAGCACCTATCATCTTACTTGGGTTTCTCTTACCTTGCATGTATCTCTTCATGGCTGCTGCAGCAAAGCACAGCCACTTCTCCTTACCTCAGATGTGAGGTAGCTTCTCAGCCACTACCCCTGACCTTGGATGTGGGGAAGCTCCTCAAATAAGAGTATGTATTTATTGAGCACTCACTATATGTCAATTTGAAGAAGGCAATGGCACCCCACTCCAGTACTCTTGCCTGGAAAATCCCATGGAAGGAGGAGCCTGGTAGGCTGCAGTCCATGGGGTCTCTAAGAGTCAGACACGACTGAGCGACTTCACTTTCAGTTTTCACTTGCATGCATTGGAGAAAGAAATGGCAACCCACTCCGGTATTCTTGCCTGGAGAATCCCAGGGATGAGGAAGCCTGGTGGGCTGCCGTCTATGGGGTTGCACAGAGTCAGACACGACTGAAGCGACTTAGCAGCAGCAGCATATCTCAGTTAATATGCGAAGTATCACTCACAGATTATTATACACCAATCCTATTTGGCTAGTTGTGTTTTGAGTACCCCAACATCTTCCTTCCTTTAATCCTCTTTCATAAATGATAACTGTACTCTGGTGTAATCTCCCAAGAATAAACCGAATTTATTTAAAGCATAACTTGAATCAGTTTCAGCTATCTGTAAAACCAAAACCACAAACAAAATGCAGACTGTTTCCATCACCTGTAAGGTTCCAGAGGTCCTTCCCAGTTCTTTCTTTCTTTCTTCCTGAAATGAATGAGGGGATGGAGCCAAAGCAAAAACAATACCTGGCTGGGGATGGGAATGATAACAGAAGAAAGGTTTGATGTGTAATGTGCAATATCGCATAGGAACCTGGAATGTTAGGTCCACGAATCAAGGCAAATTGGAAGTGGTCAAAAAGGAGATGGCAAGAGTGAACATCGACATTCTAGGATCAGCAACTAAGATGGACTGGAATGGGTTAATTTAATTCAGACGGCCATTATATCTACTACTGTGGGCAGGAATACTATAGAAGATATGGAGTAGCCATTATAGTCAACAAAAGAGTCCAAAATGCAGTACTTGGTTGCAATCTCAAAAACGACAGAATAATCTCTGTTGGTTTCCAAGGCAAATGATTCAATATCATGGGACTATGCCCTGACCAGTAATGCTGAAGAAGTTGAACAGTTCTATGAAGGCTACAAGACCTTCTAGAACTAACACACACACACACACACACACACACACACACAAAAGAAAACAAATTTTTCTTTATAGGGGACTGGTATGCAAAAGGAGGAAGTCAAGGAACATCTGGAGTAACAGGCAAATTTGGCCTTGGCGTACAGAATGAAGCAGGGCTAAGGCCAATAGAATTCTGCCAAGAGAATTCACTGGTAATAGCAAACAGCCTCTTCAAACAAAACAAGAGAAGACTCTAGTCTTTCCCATTCTATTGTTTTCCCCTATCTCTGTGCATTGCTCCCTGAGGAAGGCTTTCTTTTCTCTCCTTGCTATTCTTAGGAGCTCTGCATTCAAACAGGTATATCTTTCCTTTTCCCCTTTGCTCTTTGCTTCTCATATTTTCAAAGTTATTTATAATGCCTCCTCAGACAATCATTTTGCTTTTCTGCATTTCTTTTTTTTCTTGAATAATGGTCTTGATCCCTGTCTCCTGTTCAATGTCATGTACCTCTGTCCATATTTAGCAAAGCACTGTGTCTATCATATCTAGTCCCTTAAACCTATTTATCTCTTCCACTGTATAATAAAAAGGGATTTGATTGAGGTCAAACCTAAATGGTCTAGTGGTTTCCCCCCTTTCTTCAAGTTAAGTCTGAATTTGGCAATAAGGAATTCATAGTCTGAGCCAGTCAGCTCACGGTCTTGTTTTTTGCTTACTATATAGACCTTCTCCCTCTCTGGCTGCAAATAATATAATCAATCTGATTTTGGTGTTGACCATTTGATAATGCTCATGTGTAGAGTCTTCCCTTGTGGTTTTAGAAGAGGATGATTTCTATAACCAGTGCATTCTCTTGGCAAAACTGTTAGCCTTTGCTCTACTTCATTCTGTACTCCAAGGCCAAGTTTGCCTGTTACTCCAGGTGATTCTTGACCTCCTACGTTTGCATTCCAGTCCCCTATAATGAAAAGAACATCTTTTTGGGGTGTTGGTTTTGTAAGGTCTTGTAAGTCTTCATAGAACCATTCAACTTCCGCTTCTTCAGCATTACTGGTCAGGGCACAGAGTTGGAAAACCATGGTATTGAATTGTTTGCCTTGGAAATGAACAGAGATCATTCTGTTGTTTCTGAGATTGCATCCAGGTACTGCCTTTCAGACTCTTTTGTTGACTATGATGGCTACTCCGTTTCTTCTAAGGGATTCCTGCCCTACTGTAGTAGATATCATGCTAATCTGAGTTAAATTTACCCATTCCAGTCCATCTTAGTTCACTGATTCCTAGAATGTTGATGTACCCTCTTGCTATCTCCTGTTTGACCACTTACAAATTGCCTTGATTCGTGGACCTAACATTTCAGGTTCCTAGGCAATATTGCTCTTTACAGCATTGGGTCTCTGAGGGCCGGGCACAACTGAGAAACTTCACTTTAACTTTTCATGTTTATGTATTAAAGAAGGAAATGGAAACCCACTCCAGCACTCTTGCCTGGAGAATTTCAGGGATGAGGGAGCCTGGTGCGCTGCCATCTATGGGGTCACACAGTGTTGGATATGACTGAAGTGACTTAGCAGCAGCATTAGACCTTGCTTCTATCACCAGTCACATCCACAGCTGGGTGTTGGTTTTTCTTTGGCTACATCCCCTCATTTTTTCTGTAATTATTTCTACACTGATCTCCAGTAGCCTTTTCGGTACCTATCTACCTGGAGAGTTCATCTTTCACTGTCCTATCTTTTTGCCTTTTCATACTGTTCGTGGGATTCTCAAGGCAAAAATACCGAAGTGGTTTGCCATTTCCTCCTCCAGAGGACCACATTCTGTCAGACCTCTCCATCTGTCTGGTGGCCCCACACATCATGGCTTAGTTTCACTGATTTAGACAAGGCTGTGGTCCTTATTATCTGATTGGCTAGTTTTCTGTGATTGATTGTGTTTTCATTCTGTTTTTCCTCTGATACGCTCTCTCAGTACCTACTCTCTTTTGGGTTTCTCTTACCTGGATGTGGGGTATCTCTTCACGGCCTCTCCAACGAAGTGCAGCTGCTTCTCCTTAACTTGGAGGTGGGTATCTCCTCCCATCTGCTGCTCGTGCCCTTGAATGTAAGGTATCTCCCCATGGCCATCGTTTCTGACCTTGGAAGTGGGGTAGTTCCTCTCGGCCACCATTCCTCACCTTGGACATGGGGTAGTCACAGCTCCTGACCTTGGACGTGGGGTCGCTCCTCTCGGCTGTTCCTGTGCATGTGCTGCTCCTGGACGATTCAGCAACTGCTCTTGCATGCACACATATTTGTCTATAATTTTCCTTTTCTGTGTTATCTTTAACTTTTGGATATCAGTGTGATGCTCTACTTGTAGGATGAGTTTGCAGGTTTTCCTACCACTATAATCTTTTCGAAGAGTTTCAGAAATGCATGTGTTAACAGGTCTCTTAATAGTTCATAAAACATTCCTGTGAGGCCATCTGGACCTTGAATTTTGTTAACCGGGAAAAAAAAAAAATCTTAACAATTTCAATATCAGTGCTGATAATGCTGTGTTCATATTTTCTCTTTCTTCTTAGTTGAGTTTCCAAAAATTTATCTGTGGCTTAAAGATTCTACATTTTATTGGCTTAAAATTTTTTGTTGTAGTCTCTTACGATCTTTTAATATGTCTGTGGTATCACATATAATGACTCCTTTCTCATGTTTAACTTTATTGATTACAATGATTTTTTTTTTTGAGGAGTCTGGCTCATGATTTTCTTTATGCTCTCCTCAGTTCAGTTCATTTCAGTTCAGTTCAGTTCAGTTCAGTTCAGTTGCTCAGTCATGTCCGACTCTTTGTAACCCCACGATCACAGCATGCCAGGCCTTCCTGTCCAACACCAACTCCCAGAGTTCATTTAGACTCACATCCATCGAGTCAGTGATCCCATCCAGCCATCCCATCCTCTGTCATCCCCTTCTCCTCTGGCCCCCAATCCCTCCCAACATCAGAGTCTTTTCCAATGAGTCAACTCTTCGCATGAGATGGCCAAAGTAAAGTACTGGAGCTTCAATTTAGTATTTCTTTCAAAGAACATCCAAGGCTGATCTCCTTCAGAATGGACTGGTTGGATCTCCTTGCAGTCCAAAGGACTCTCAAGAGTCTTCTCTAATACCACAGTTTAAAAGCACCAATTCTTCAGCACTCATCAATTCTTCACAGTCCAACTCTCACATCCATATATGACCACTGGACAAACAACAGCCTTGACTAGATGGACTTTGGTTGGCAATGTAATGTCTCTGCTTTTCAATATGCTCTCTAGGTTGGTCATAACTTTCCTTCCAAACAGTAAGCATCTTTTAATTCCATGGCTGCAATCACCATCTGCAGTGATTTCGGAGCCCCCCAAAATAAAATCTGACACCATTTCGATTGTTTTACCATCTATTTCCCATGAAGTGATGAGACCAGATGTTGCAATTTTCATTTTCTGAATGTTGAGTTTTAAGCCAACTTTTTCACTCTCCACTTTCACTTTCATTAAGAGGCTTTTTAGTTCCTCTTCACCTTCTGCCGTGACGGTGGTGCCATCTGCATGTCTGAGGTTATTGATATTTCTCCTGGCAGTCTTGATTGCAGCTTGTGATTCTTCCAATTTAGCGTTTCTCATGATGTACTCTGCATAGAAGTTAAATAAGCAGGGAGACAATATACCGCCTTGACGTACACCTTTTCCTATTTGGAAGCAGTCTGTTGTTCCATGTCCTGTTCTAACTGTTGTTTCTTGACCTGCATATAAGTTTCTCAAGAGGCAGGTCTGGTGTTCTGGTATCATCATCTCTTTCAGAATTTTCCACAGTTTATTGTG
>SJYE01123218.1:398223-412719 GCA_006408755.1 Eudorcas thomsonii
ATTCGCTAGTTGTCTGTGACTGTGGTTTCAATCTGTCTGCCCTCTGATGCCCTCTCTCAGCACCTATCGTCTTATTTGGGTTTCTCTTACTTTGCATGTATCTCTTCATGGCTGCTGCAGCAAAGCACAGCCACTTCTCCTTACCTCAGATGTGAGGTAGCTTCTCAGCCACTACCCCTGACCTTGGATGTGGGGAAGCTCCTCAAATAAGAGTATGTATTTATTGAGCACTCACTATATGTCAATTTGAAGAAGGCAATGGCACCCCACTCCAGTACTCTTGCCTGGAAAATCCCATGGAAGGAGGAGCCTGGTAGGCTGCAGTCCATGGGGTCTCTAAGAGTCAGACACGACTGAGCGACTTCACTTTCAGTTTTCACTTGCATGCATTGGAGAAAGAAATGGCAACCCACTCCGGTATTCTTGCCTGGAGAATCCCAGGGATGAGGAAGCCTGGTGGGCTGCCGTCTATGGGGTTGCACAGAGTCAGACACGACTGAAGCGACTTAGCAGCAGCAGCATATCTCAGTTAATATGCGAAGTATCACTCACAGATTATTATACACCAATCCTATTTGGCTAGTTGTGTTTTGAGTACCCCAACATCTTCCTTCCTTTAATCCTCTTTCATAAATGATAACTGTACTCTGGTGTAATCTCCAAAGAATAAACCGAATTTATTTAAAGCATAACTTGAATCAGTTTCAGCTATCTGTAAAACCAAAACCACAAACAAAATGCAGACTGTTTCCATCACCTGTAAGGTTCCAGAGGTCCTTCCCAGTTCTTTCTTTCTTTCTTCCTGAAAAGAATGAGGGGATGGAGCCAAAGCAAAAACAATACCTGGCTGGGGATGGGAATGATAACAGAAGAAAGGTTTGATGTGTAATGTGCAATATCGCATAGGAACCTGGAATGTTAGGTCCACGAATCAAGGCAAATTGGAAGTGGTCAAAAAGGAGATGGCAAGAGTGAACATCGACATTCTAGGATCAGCAACTAAGATGGACTGGAATGGGTTAATTTAATTCAGACGGCCATTATATCTACTACTGTGGGCAGGAATACTATAGAAGATATGGAGTAGCCATTATAGTCAACAAAAGAGTCCAAAATGCAGTACTTGGTTGCATTCTCAAAAACGACAGAATAATCTCTGTTGGTTTCCAAGGCAAATGATTCAATATCATGGGACTATGCCCTGACCAGTAATGCTGAAGAAGCTGAACAGTTCTATGAAGGCTACAAGACCTTCTAGAACTAACACACACACACACACACACACACACAAAAGAAAACAAATTTTTCTTTATAGGGGACTGGCATGCAAAAGGAGGAAGTCAAGGAACACCTGGAGTAACAGGCAAATTTGGCCTTGGCGTACAGAATGAAGCAGGGCAAAGGCCAATAGAGATCTGCCAAGAGAATTCACTGGTCATAGCAAACAGCCTCTTCAAACAAAACAAGAGAAGACTCTAGTCTTTCCTATTCTATTGTTTTCCCCTATCTCTGTGCATTGCTCCCGGAGGAAGGCTTTCTTTTCTCTCCTTGCTATTCTTAGGAGCTCTGCATTCAAACAGGTATATCTTTCCTTTTCCCCTTTGCTCTTTGCTTCTCATATTTTCAAAGTTATTTATAATGCCTCCTCAGACAGCCATTTTGCTTTTATGCATTTCTTTTTTTTCTTGAATAATGGTCTTGATCCCTGTCTCCTGTGCAATGTCATGTACCTCTGTCCATATTTAGCAAAGCACTGTGTCTATCATATCTAGTCCCTCAAACCTATTTATCTCTTCCACTGTATAATAAAAAGGGATTTGATTGAGCTCAAACCTAAATGGTCTAGTGGTTTCCCCCCTTTCTTCAATTTAAGTCTGAATTTGGCAATAAGGAATTCATAGTCTGAGTCAGTCAGCTCACGGTCTTGTTTTTTGCTTACTATATAGACCTTCTCCCTCTCTGGCTGCAAATAATATAATCAATCTGATTTTGGTGTTGACCATTTGGCTCATGTGTAGAGTCTTCCCTTGTGGTTTTAGAAGAGGATGATTTCTATAACCAGTGCATTCTCTTGGCAAAACTCTGTTAGCCTTTGCTCTACTTCATTCTGTACTCCAAGGCCAAATTTGCCTGTTACTCCAGGTGATTCTTGACCTCCTACGTTTACATTCCAGTCCCCTATAATGAAAAGAACATCTTTTTGGGGTGTTGGTTTTGTAAGGTCTTGTAGGTCTTCATAGAACCATTCAACTTCTGCTTCTTCAGCATTACTGGTCAGGGCACAGAGTTGGAAAACCGTGGTATTGAATTGTTTGCCTTGGAAATGAACAGAGATCATTCTGTCGTTTCTGAGATTGCATCCAGGTACTGCCTTTCAGACTCTTTTGTTGACTATGATGGCTACTCCATTTCTTCTAAGGGATTCCTGCCCTACTGTAGTAGATATCATGCTAATCTGAGTTAAATTTACCCATTCCAGTCCATCTTAGTTCACTGATTCCTAGAATGTTGATGTACCCTCTTGCCATCTCCTGTTTGACCACTTACAAATTGCCTTGATTCGTGGACCTAACATTCCAGGTTCCTAGGCAATATTGCTCTTTACAGCATTGGGTCTCTGAGGGTCGGGCACAACTGAGAAACTTCACTTTAACTTTTCATTTTTATGTATTAAAGAAGGAAATGGAAACCCACTCCAGCACTCTTTCCTGGAGAATTTCAGGGATGAGGGAGCCTGGTGCGCTGCCATCTATGGGGTCACACAGTGTTGGATATGATTGAAGTGACTTAGCAGCAGCATTAGACTTTGCTTCTATCACCAGTCACATCCACAGCTGGGTGTTGTTTTTTCTTTGGCTACATCCCCTCATTTTTTCTGGAATTATTTCTACACTGATCTCCAGTAGCCTTTTCGGTACCTACCTACCTGGAGAGTTCATCTTTCACTGTCCTATCTTTTTGCCTTTTCATACTGTTCATGGGGTTCTCAAGGCAAAAATACCGAAGTGGTTTGCCATTTCCTTCTCCAGAGGACCACATTCTGTCAGACCTCTCCATCTGTCTGGTGGCCCCACACATCATGGCTTAGTTTCACTGATTTAGACAAGGCTGTGGTCCTTATTATCCGATTGGCTAGTTTTCTGTGATTGATTGTGTTTTCATTCTGTTTTTCCTCTGATACGCTCTCTCAGTGCCTACTCTCTTTTGGGTTTCTCTTACCTGGACGTGGGGTATCTCTTCACGGCCTCTCCAACGAAGTGCAGCTGCTTCTCCTTAACTTGGACGTGGGTATCTCCTCCCAGCTGCTGCTCATGCCCTTGAATGTAAGGTGTCTCCCCATGGCCACCGTTTCTGACCTTGGACATGGGGTAGTTCCTCTCAGCCACCATTATTCACCTTGGACATGGGGTAGTCACAGCTCCTGACCTTGGACGTGGGGTCGCTCCTCTCGGCTGTTCCTGTGCATGTGCTGCTCCTGGACGATTCAGCAACTGCTCTTGCATGCACAGATATTTGTCTATAATTTTCCTTTTCTGTGTTATCTTTAACTTTTGAATATCAGTGTGATGCTCTACTTGTAGGATGAGTTTGCAGGTTTTCCTACCACTATAATCTTTTCGAAGAGTTTCAGAAATAGTTCATAAAACATTCCTGTGAGGCCATCTGGACCTTGAATTTTGTTAACTGGGAAAAAAAAATCTTAACAATTTCAATATTAGTGCTGATAATGCTGTGTTCATATTTTTTCTTTCTTCTTAGTTGAGTTTCCAAAAATTTATTTGTGGCTTAAAGATTCTACATTTTATTGGCTTAAAAATGTTTGTTGTAGTCTCTTACGATCTTTTAATTTGTCTGTGGTATCACTTATAATGTCTCCTTTCTCAAGTTTAACTTTATTGATTACAATGATTTTTTTTTTTTTTTGAGGAGTCTGGCTCATGATTTTCTTTATGCTCTCCTCAGTTCAGTTCAGTTCAGTTCAGTTCAGTTCAGTTGCTCAGTCATGTCCGACTCTTTGTAACCCCACGATCACAGCATGCCAGGCCTTCCTGTCCAACACCGACTCCCAGAGTTCATTTAGACTCACATCCATCGAGTCAGTGATTCCATCCAGCCATCCCATCCTCTGTCATCCCCTTCTCCTCTGGCCCCCAATCCCTCCCAACATCAGAGTCTTTTCCAATGAGTCAACTCTTCGCATGAGATGGCCAAAGTAAAGTACTGGAGCTTCAATTTAGTATTTCTTTCAAAGAACACCCAGGGCTGATCTCCTTCAGAATGGACTGGTTGGATCTCCTTGCAGTCCAAAGGACTCTCAAGAGTCTTCTCTAATACCACAGTTTAAAAGCACCAATTCTTCAGCACTCATCAGTTCTTCACAGTCCAACTCTCACATCCATATATGACCACTGGACAAACGACAGCCTTGACTAGATGGACTTTGGTGGGCAATGTAATGTCTCTGCTTTTCAATATGCTCTCTAGGTTGGTCATAACTTTCCTTCCAAACAGTAAGCATCTTTTAATTTCATGGCTGCAATCACCATCTGCAGTGATTTCTGAGCCCCCCAAAATAAAATCTGACACCATTTCTATCGTTTTACCATCTATTTCCCATGAAGTGATGAGACCAGATGTTGCAATTTTCGTTTTCTGAATGTTGAGTTTTAAGCCAACTTTTTCACTCTCCACTTTCACTTTCGTTAAGAGGCTTTTTAGTTCCTCTTCACCTTCTGCCGTGAGGGTGGTGCCATCTGCATGTCTGAGGTTATTGATATTTCTCCTGGCAGTCTTGATTGCAGCTTGTGATTCTTCTAGTTTAGCGTTTCTCATGATGTACTCTGCATAGAAGTTAAATAAGCAGGGAGACAATATACTGCCTTGACGTACACCTTTTCCTATTTGGAAGCAGTCTGTTGTTCCATGTTCTGTTCTAACTGTTGTTTCTTGACCTGCATGTAAGTTTCTCAAGAGGCAGGTCAGGTGTTCTGGTATCATCATCTCTTTCAGAATTTTCCAGTTTATTGTGTTCCACACAGTCTCTTTTAGTATTATTGATCTCTGCTGTTGTCTTCATATTTTTTTTTTTTCTGTTCTGTTTTCTATGACATTTTTCCCAAAACTTTTTTTTTTCTTTTTGGATTGTTGAAGTCTAGTTTGGATAATTTTTTAGCATTACTTTATTTTAATTTTTTTAATGTATATATTTTTATTTTATATTTTTTAACTTTATTTTACTTTATAATATTGTATTGGTTTTGCCATACATCAGTATGAATTTGCCATGGGTGTACATGGGTTCCCAATCCTGAATCCCCCTCCCACCTCCCTCCCCATTCCATGTCTCTGGGTTGGATTGTGTGTGTGTGTGTGTGTGAGAGTGTGTGTGTGTGTGTGTGTGTGTGTGTTTTGTCTTTCTCAAATTGCTTTAGGTGTGAATTTAGGTTGATTATTTGTGACATTCCTTTGTTATGTTTACTCTTAGTGTTTCCTCCTGTTTCATTAGGTTTTATGCAATCACATTTTATTATCATTTGTTTGTGTAAATAGAAACACTCACACACACACACACACACACACACACATATCTTCTATTTGATTTCTTTATTAGTCTCTTGGCCATGTAGAGGTGTATACATGAGCCTCAATGTGTTTTTGTTTTTTAGAGTTTTGTTTACTTTTGTTTTTTGTTTGTTTGGTTTTGGTATTCTTCCCTTGCCCCACCCTACCCCCCACACACACATACAACTGACATCTCAATCATAACATTGTGCTAAAAACAAATGCTTGATAACATTTTTATTAACTTGCATTTACCAAGGTTTGATTTGTGATCCAGCTTGTGATTGTTCCTCAACATATCTCATTTGCCCTTTAGAAGACACTCCATTCTGCTGATTTTGGATGAAATCTACTTAAGTATCAATAAAATTTGTCAGGTCTGTTGTGTTATTTAAAACTTGTGTTTCTTTTAATATTTCATGTTTAAATTGGAAGATGATTATTTTCCAGTGTTGTTCTGGCTTCTGTTTTACAAAAGTGTAGATCAGGCTATGGTGTACAGATGTGAGCTATTGTTCAGTTAATCATTTGTTGCAATTGTTTCTTTGTTCCACGCCCTTCTTAAATGGTTCCTGCATGATCTCCATTTATTTTCTGAGATGTTTGATCCTTCTAACTATATTACTCTCAATTACTGTTCAGTGAGACGTCCTGTTTCCTCTTTAATTAGGTCTTTTGCTTTTATCTTCTTTCTTCGCCTGCAACATACTTTGCTGTCTTCATGTTTGTTTATCTTACTATGTTAACGGTCTTTTATTCCCAGGGTGCAGGGTTGTCGTTCTTTCTTCTGGCCTGCACCCTGAGTGGACAAGTTTGGCCCACTGGTTGTGTATTCCTGGAGGCAGAGGGACTGGCAGCTATATTGCTGTGGCCAAGCTGAGGCTTCTCTCTCTCATGGCAGGACCATGCAGAGGTGTCTTTTTCAGGTATGTACAGGTTTTGTCTGACTTTAGGCAGCACACCTGTGGATGATTTGGCTTATGTTTCTGCCTAGCTTTTTGCATGGTATGTGGCATCAACTCTGAATAGTATAGGCTTTTGGGTGGAATTGATTCATAGTTTCAGATGGAAGCCTTCACAGCAACTTTCACCAATTAATATTCACGGGAGCCAGGAATTCTATAGTGGTCTATGATCGTTGATACTGTGCTGACACCTTAGATGATCAGGCCCAATTTCTAGTCAGAGGACAAAGATCACATAGTACAAGATTAGACAGAAGATTAAAAGAAACACAGAATAGTGGTAAGAAACAAAATCAAACAACAAGTAAAATAACACAAGCAATAATCACACTAGGGGAAAACACAGAATCAGCAATAGAACCAAGCAAATAACTTGCAAGGCATAAAATAACAGCAGAGCAGAGTGCCACCTGGAGAATAAAGAAAACAAATCTAACAAAATAACGAGAGCTTTCCTGCAGAACAGCATATAGAATCATTTACCTGTTAACACAAAAATGACAAGAAACAACATCAACAAAAGGCACAGAGAGCAGGGAAACTATATGCATACAAAAGATAAATATACAATTTAAACAATCTTAGGACACCAAATTAGCAAGTATAATAACAAGAAAGCCTACAACTGAGAAAAGAGTAAACCGACCACACAGCATGACAAAACATTATTAATATAATGAATTTTACCTAGGATCCCTGCTGTCAGTGTTCTGGAGGTCCCAATACGAGCCACAACTCAGCTCCACATTTCTAGATAGCTCTCCCCAATGTGGGGAGAACTGAATTCTGGATCTGCAGTAGGGATAGGTCAGACTCTAATCTGGGATGGCTCCTGTTTGTTTTTAGAGCTGACAGAGCCTGGTCATTTTCATTCATTGGAAATCTAGTGTCTGTTTATGTATCCCATAGACAAAAAGTCTGCATAGTTGATTGTGTGAATTTAATCAGCAGCTTGCTCAACTGGTGAGAAAGTTTTCGATCCTTTTCCTTAGTTTCCCTGACCCTGGTTCTCAGATGTAGTTTTATGAGAACCTCTCCATATAGTCACCAGAGGAGCCTACCCCAAGACTCTTGTGGAACACTGGGGTCTGCCTTATTGAGCATCGGAGGAAGTTGTACAGCTGCTTGGACTGTAGGAGCCCTGGTGGTGTCAGCTTTGCAGAGGGGTCCAGCAGTCATGGGCAGAAAATTTACGACTCTATTGGGATCATTTCCTAGCCTGTGGTGCAGAAGCATGAGTGGTAGTCTGGCTAGTATTTCTCTATTGCCTGACAGTAGGCCTTTAGCATGTGGGAAGAGGGCAGATTCAATGGTGTCACCACCTGCTCTGCATGACTGAGCCCTAAAGTCCTGCTTCTTTATCAGTTTGGATGAAAGGCATTCCTTTCTACACACTTTGTTGTCCCAAATTCATCATTCCATCTCCACATAGTTATAAGCAGTTACCTCCTAGGTTGGCTTTTTAACACCATGTTTTATCTTCCAGGCCCTACACACACTGGTTGACCAACATTGCAGTTTTGGATATGTAGGACCCCACCACACATTCTCTGTTTGATTCTCACTCTATAGAAACTATATTTCATCAGCTTATTTACCTTGCTTCCTTTCAGTTGAAAGTAACTTAAGGTTTAGTGACATGACTTGCCTTTAATCCTCAAACTATCCCATGCTTCTGGATTTCCCACCACAAGACACCAATTTAGTCCTTTTTCTCTCATCCCCTTTCTACCAATTTCCCTCAATTCTTCCCAGTTATGTCTAGATTCCATGTATTCCTCTCTGTTGAGCAAGGCCTTCTGCTACTATTCATCTGATTCTGTGGGGAAACGGTTGCCTTTATAGAAGTATTATATATTTTGCCTCCATGGAAATACATGCACTCAATGTCCCCTTACTTTTCTGCAACTTGGAACTCTTGATTTTCTTTCTAAGAAACTCTGTAATTAATTTTGCATGCCAGTAAAGCAACAAATTTTAGCTGGAATGAATTAATCGGTTTGACTGGATGTTACACACACACACACACAACTGGCACACATTAGACTTTAAACATGCGGACATGCTCACTGATTTTTTTTTTCCCCCCTGAAATTTCTGCTAATGAGGCATCCTCATCAGCTTGAAGGAATGTAATTCTTTTCCAGATAAGAGATTGGGCTTAAAATTTGGTTCCTGAAAATATCTTGCTAGTCAACCTGTGCTGTCATTTTCCCAGAGCACAGATTCCTTATTTGTGGTATGGAAATTTAACTGTTTTACATGGGTGTCAAAGGTCAGAGACTGGTGGGCATAATTTAATTCTTGTATAATAAGATGGCAAGTGCCCAGGAATGTAACAGCTCGTAGGTGATAGCTTGGAAATAAGAGTGAGAGAGAGAAAATAATACAAATTAGAGAGAGAGAGAGAGAGAGAGAGAGAATAATGTGTATGTAGCCATTTAACCTTAACAGGTAAACCTTAATTGGTGCTTGGATCATAGAAAAGGCAAGAGGATTCCATAAATTCATCTACATCTGCTTTATTGTCTCTGCTAACAGCTTAGACTGTGTGTAAAAGTGAGGTTATTTAGTCGTGTCTGACTCTGTGACCCCATGGACTGTAGCCTATCATTTCTCTCTCCAAGGGATCTTCTATGTCCAGGGAATCTGGGTCTCCTGCATTGCAGGAAGATGCTTTACCATCTGAGCCACCAGGGAAGCCCTTAGACTATGTGGACCACAACAAAAGGTGAAAAATTCTTAAAGATGTAACAATACCAGACCACTGTACCTGTTTCCTGGGAAATGTGCATACAGGTCGACACAACAGTTGGAACTGAACAAGGAACAATGAACTGGTTCAAAACTGGGAAGGAAATACATCAAGGTTATATACTGTCACCCAGCTTATTTGACTTCTGTGAAGAATATATCATGGAAACCTATAACTTGCTGAAAGAATCTGAAGCTCAAAATGAAATTGTTATGAGAGAAATATGAATAGCCTTAATTATAAGATGACACGAGACAAATGGCTGAAAAACTCTAGAAACTAAAAAGCCTTCTGATGAAAGTGAAAGGAAAGAGTGGAAAATCTGGATTAACACTCAATATAAAAACAAATAAACACAAAAATAAGATCATGGAATTTGGCCCCAACATTTTAAGATTTATCGATGGGATACAATTGAACAAATGACAGGTTTTACTTTCTTAACCTCCAATATCACTGTCGGAAGTGACTGCAGACATGAAACTAAAAGTCACTTGCCCTTGGATGAAAAGCTATGAACTATATAGACAGCATATTAAAAGGCAAAGAGATTACTAAAAAAGATCCGAACAGTCAAAGTTGATTTTCAGGTGTAATGTATGGGGGAAAGAGCAGGACCACAAGAACTGAGCACCAAAATACCAATGCTTTGCAACAGTGGGGCTGGAGAAGATGTGTAAGAGTTCTATGGTGAGCATGGAGTTCAAACTAGTAAAGCATGAGGGAAATCGACTCTGACTCTTCATAGAAGGACTGATGCTGAACATGAAAAGCCAATATACTGGCCACCTGAGGCCAAGAGCAAAATCACTCGAAAGAAACTGATGCTGGGAAAGAGTGAGCGCAGGATAAGGGAACGACAGAGCTTGAGATAGCTGCAAAGTATCACTGACTCAAAGGTCATGGGTTTGAGAAAACTGGGAATTTCGAAGGGCGGAGAAGCCCGGGGTTCTTGCTGTACACGGAGTCACAAAGAGTTAGACATGACTGAATGACTGAATAACACCACAACATTGGTACTGAAAGCGCCTGGGAGATTTTTCAGACAGCATGTTAACTCTGTAATTGTACCTGGGATGATAAGTGAGATTGAAGACAGAAATAACATAGCTCTTGTCAGTTTCCTTCTTTTCCTCCCTCAAAATGTACCTCACAATGTCTTGAGAACTTTCCAAAGAACTCCTGTGGAGTCATGTGGTATCCTGAGATGGAAACCTTAGCCCACACGCCCCTTTGGTTAACAACCTTGGTCTTAGACAGAAGCAGGCACTGACTCTAAGTGTCTGCTTAGAACTGCCCATCGTCTGATGTGTTAACAGGCACGGTATGTGATCTTAGAAATGGGGTGAGATGTAAGCAAATTTCTAGCTTCTCAGTCAAACTGTGTAATCCACTGAGCAGCATCTTTGACTTGTGCATCCTATTTGCCTTAGGAATGCTTACAAGGGGTTACATTGCTGAGCATGGAACCTGGTAGGTGACTGAATCCGTTTTGACTTTTCGACTTGCCTTCTCTGTGAATAGACCATTCCTCTTCTCTTAATGTCACAGTTTTGTCTTCAGGTGAAGGTTGAGGATTGTGCAAGTGAGTGAATTCATGTGAAACCCCCTTAAAACTGATGACAGGGGGTACACAGTTTTCCTCTTTGACTCAGATCTCAAGACTTTTGGCTTTATAGATTTGCACTATCAAAGCACCTCAAATACTCATAAATTTTTTATTTGATGGTTTCCACACAGAGTTGAAGCCCTGTATAAGTCAGCATCTTAGCACTGTGGCGAGGCTTGGACATTTATGGTATTAGGTAAGAAGACTTTGGGCCATGTTATATATTATTCCTTCTAGTTTAACTGTCTGATATACTTGGGAAGGGGGAAGGCAACTTCCACCTTGTAGGAACAGACAGAATTCCAGATTTCATCCTTAGCTCCATTTGATTCCTCAGTGTTCTTCATTATCAGTGAGTGTGCAGCTTCCATGCTTCCCATTAACTCTTTGCAGTACATTCCTAGGTAAGAAGGAAGGTAATATACTCTTATACTCTTACAGGAATGACTTGGTTTTCTGTGAGTATGGTTTCAGTGTGTCTACCCTCTGATATCCTCTTGCAACACCTACAATCTTACTTGGGTTTCTCTTACCTGGGGTGTGGGGTATCTCTTCATGGCCGCTCCAGCAAAGCACAGCTGCTACTCCCTACCTTGGATGAGGGATATCTCTTTACCACCACCATTCCTGACCTTCAATGTGGGAGAGCTCCTCTAGGCCCTCCTATGCCTGTGTACCCACCACTCCTCAGGACAACAGACTGGTTCCAAACAGGAAAAGGAGTACGTCAAGGCTGTATATTGTCACCCTGCTTATTTAACTTATATTCAGAGTACATCATGAGAAATGCTGGACTGGAAGAATCATAAGCTGGAATCAAGATTGCCAGGAGAAATATCAATGAGCTCAGATATGCAGATGATACCACCCTTATGGCAGAAAGTGAAGGGGAGCTTAAAAATCCTCTTGGTGAAAGAGGAGAGTGAAAAAGTTGGCTTAAAGCTCAACATTCAGAAAACGAAGATCATGACATCCGGTCCCATCACTTCACAGGAAATAGATGGAGAAACAGCAGAAACAGTGTCAAACTTTATTTTGGGGAGGCTCCAAAATCAGGCAGATGGTGACTGAAACCATGAAATTAAAAGACACTTAGTCCTTGGAAGAAAAGTTATGACCAACCTAGATAGTATATTCAAAAGGAGAGACATTACTTTGCTGACTAAGGTCCGTCTAGTCAAGGCTATGTTTTTCCTGTGGTCATGTATGGATGTGAGAGTTGGACTGTGAAGAAGGCTGAGAGCCGAAGAATTGATGCTTCTGAACTGTGGTGTTGGAGAAGACTCTTGAGAGTCTCTTGGACTGCAAGGAGATCCAACCAGTCCATTCTGAAGGAGATCAGCCCTGGGATTTCTTTGGAAGGAATGATGCTAAAGCTGAAACTCCAGTACTTAGGCCATCTCATGCAAAGAGTTGACCCATTGGAAAATACTCTGATGCTGGGAGGGACTGGGGCAGGAGGAGAAGGGGATGACCGAGGATGAGATGGCTGGATGGCATCACGGACCTGATGGACATGAGTCTCAGTGAACTCCGAGAGATGGTAATGAACAGGGAGGCCTAGCGTGGTGCGATTCATGAAGAGTCGGACACAACTGAGCTACTGAACTGAACTGAATGTCCCACTTAACATTTTCTGAGCTGATTTGGAGAGTACTATAGTTTTCACATAGGTTTGGATGGAGTAGCTTGCTTATTATTGAAATGCTTTCAACCTGTGAAGCTCACCTGTTTGTCTTGCACTTTTTAAAGATAAAGTAGACTTTTGAATGGACATTTTAATTTGCCCCTCTTGTACATTTTAATTAACCATCTCTTCAGCCAAAATCTCTAATGTGAGAGTCTAAAAGAGAACCCAGACATACACTCACAAACACATTCTTACTCCGATGGACACACACAAGCATAGTCACAATCTTATACAATAAAAAACAGTTAACAAAAAGAAAAGAAAACCCAAGGACTCACTGAAGGACACCTATGAACTGCACTGTTCTCTGTAACTTGTTTCTAGGCCTAATGTGGGAAGTTATTTTGTAGTTGAATGATTTCACTCTAGTGATATTTTAAATCAGAATGTTTTAAAAGATATACTTTTGTTTTTCATTCCAGGAGATCAAAATGGAGATAATGTAGGTAACAGTAACACTTTAAGCATCCGATTCCATCCTCTGACCTTCTCCTATCAATTTCTTTCTATTTTTTCACCCCAATCTTCTGCATTTATCTCACTTAAATTTTCTATTTCACTTTTACTATTTTAGGTACCAAATATAAGATAAATAAATAAAGGAAAGAACATTACATCCATGTGCAATGTTTACCTAATGTATTGAGCTGTATTCTCTATAAGCTCTTGAGAATTAAAGGTACTGATATGTTAATGCCATATGGGAATTGATCACCAAGTTAATGTATCATGTAACCACCTTCCCTTGGTAGGACAACCTAGGTGCAACTTAATAATATTTTCATGAGGGAACAAAAACAGTAGTTTTTAAACATGATATATTGGATGTCCTTATCCATGCTTTTTCCAAGTTATCACAAAGGACTAAGTGGATTGACCCTGTTCTTTTAGAGAAGAACCTGCCTCTCAAAGAAGAACATGAAAAGACGTTAAAATGGAGTGAGAAAGAATAATCTTTTTATGGTAACAAAATAGAATTGTGTTTAACGTGACATTTCTCAAAGCATAACAATTGACTACATAGTAAGATGCTTGAAATCTAAAACGAGGCCACTGAACTTGGTGCTTGAAGTGATAACTAAGGACACCAATTTCAATAACTCTTACAATTGCTGTAAAATGCTTACCTCTCTAAAGCATGGTGTTATCACCTACATTTAATGAAAGTTTTCAGTGAAAGAAAAAATGTGCTCTGTGAACAACTCCTTTATCTACACAAATATTCCACAGATTTCACTGTCTGCTAACTGCAAGAATGAGAACAGTGAACTTATCTTGGCGCTGTCCTATGTGGATTACCAAAATAAATCAGGACATGACTTGATGTTGCCACCACTGTCTAAAGGAATGCCATGGGGCAGTCCTAAGATGGCAGAGGAATAGGACAGGGAGACCACTTTCTCCCCAACAAATTCATTGAAGGAACATTTGAACACTGAGAAAATTCCACAAAACAGATTCTAATTGCTGGCACAGAACTTCAATTCAGTTCAGTTCAGTTCAGTTCAGTAGCTCAGTCCTGTCCAACTCTTTGTGACCCCATGAATCACAGCATTCCAGGCCTCCCTGTCCATCACCAACTCCAGAAGTTCACTCAAATCTCATCCATCGAGTTGGTGATGCTATCCAGCCTTCTCATCCTCTATCGTCCCCTTTTTCTGCCCACAATCCCTCCCAGCATCAGAGTCTTTTCCAATAAGCCAACTCTTCGCATGAGGTGGCCAAAGTACTGGAGTTTTAGCCTTACGCAGAGGACACCAGGCACCCAGAAAGGCAGCCCATTATATTTGAAAGGAGGTAGGAAAAAGAATATACATAAAAGATAAAAAGAAAGACAAAAGAGATAGGGATGGAGATCCATCCTGGGGAGGGAGTCTTAAAAGAGAAGTTTCTAGACACCAGGAAACACTCTCAC
>SJYE01123218.1:414304-448889 GCA_006408755.1 Eudorcas thomsonii
TGAAATCTAAAACGAGGCCACTGAACTTTGTGCTTGAAGTGATAACTAAGGACACCAATTTCAATAACTCTTACAATTGCTGTAAAATGCTTACCTCTCTAAAGCATGGTGTTATCACCTACGTTTAATGAAAGTTTTCAGTGAAAGAAAAAGTGTGCTCTGTGAACAACTCCTTTATCTACACAAATATTCCACAGATTTCACTGTCTGTTAACTGCAAGAATGAGAACGGTGAACTTATCTTGGCGCTGTCCTATGTGGATTGCCATAATAAATCAGGACATGACTTGATGTTGCCACCACTGTCTAAAGGAATGCCATGGGGCAGTCCTAAGATGGCAGAGGAATAGGACAGGGAGACCACTTTCTCCCCAACAAATTCATTGAAGGAACATTTGAACACTGAGAAAATTCCACAAAACAGATTCTAATTGCTGGCACAGAACTTCAGTTCAGTTCAGTTCAGTTCAGTTCAGTAGCTCAGTCATGTCGACTCTTTGTGACCCTATGAATCACAGCATGCCAGGCCTCCCTGTCCATCACCAACTCGAGGAGTTCACTCAAATCTCATCCATCGAGTTGGTGATGCTATCCAGCCTTCTCATCCTCTGTCATCCCCTTTTTCTGCCCACAGTCCCTCCCAGCATCAGAGTCTTTTCCAATAAGCCAACTCTTCGCATGAGGTGGCCAAAGTACTGGAGTTTCAGCCTTAGGCAGAGGACACCAGGCACCCAGAAATGCAGCCCATTATATTTGAAAGGAGGTAGGAAAAAGAATATACATAAAAGATAAAAAGAAAGACAAAAGAGATAGGGATGGAGATCCATCCTGGGGAGGGAGTCTTAAAAGAGAAGTTTCTAGACACCAGGAAACACTCTCACCAGTGAATCTGTGGCAAGCCTTGGAACCTCAGAAGGGAACCTAACTGAGGTGAAAAATAAATAATTAAACCCCACAGATTATGTGCCTCAAAGCAACTCCCAGTGGAGAAGCAACACAGACACTCACGTCACCATCTAGCAAGCAGGGACTGGATAGGGAGGTGTGGGCTGCATTGTTTAGTGTAAGGAGTGGGCCAGAATGCCACGAGGGCAATCTGAGTGAACTAACTAGAGAGAGTAACCCAGACTGTGGGATAGCTATCCCGTGAAAAGCCCTAACTTAAGACACTGCCAGACCTGTTCACAGAACAAAGGACTGAGCAGAGCTAGCCGGCTGTGGACCAGCCTATGCCCTGTCAGAGGCAGGTAGGCGAGGGCAGCCAGAGCTTGAAAGGGGGCAATCATGGCCCCAGAGAGGCATCATCTGCCAAATTGCAAGCAGGCTTCATTGCTAAATAAGACTGACCCCACACAGTCCACAACAACACCAAAGAAAATCCTAGATATAATTTTACTATTATTACTTTCAAAATATTTGAAGATTTTTTTAAAATTTTAAGTCCTCTGCTGCTGCTTAGTCACTTCAGTTGTGACCGACTCTGTGCGACCCCATAGATGACAGCCCACCAGACGCCCCCATCCCTAGGATTCTCCAGGCAAGAATACTGGAGTGGGTTGCCATTTCCTTCTCCAATGCATGAAAGTGAAAAGTGAAAGTGAAGTCTCTCAGTCATCTCTGACTCTTAGTGACACCATGCACTGTAGCCTACCAGGCTCCTCCATAAAGAAATCCTCTATTACTTCTTTAATTTTCATTTTTATAACCTACTATTAATTTGCAAAAAAGCAAAAAAAAAGACCTATTTTTAAAGCAAACTTCATAGATATATATTATAATTTTGTGACTTTTTTCCTAAATATTGTATTTTTGAGAATCTAACCTCTACTGTAGGTTTTTAATTTTTGCCTTTTGGTATTTGTTATCAATTTTGTACTTTTAAGAAACAATAGTCAGTAACCATTTTTACTTGGTAGTGAGATTACTGGCTGGATTGCCCTCTCTCCCTTTGGACTCTCCTTTTCTCCACCAGGTCGCATCTGTCTCCTCCCTCCATCTTTTCTTCTCTACCCAACTGTGAATATCTTTGTGTGTCCCAGGCTGTGTAGAACACTTAGGGAACTGATTACTGGCTAGATCAGTCTCTCTCCTTTTGATTCCTCCTTTTATCCTCCTGGCCACCTCTGTCTCCTTCCTCCCACTTTTCTTCTCTGTATAACTCCATAAGCATCTCTGGGGGTATCCAGACTGTGGAGAGCACATAGAGAAGTGACTACTGGCTAGCTTGCTCTCTCTCAATTTGATTCCCCCTCTTCTCCTGGTCACTTCTATCTCCATCCTCCCTCTTCTCTTCTCTATGTATCTCTGTGTACCTCTCTGGGTGTCCCTCACTATGGAGAAACTTCTTCATTAACCTAGATGTTTTGTCATTGGTGCTGTATAGATGGAGAATTCTTGAGGTTACTGTAAGAATAAGACTGAAAACCAGAGGCAGGAGGCTTAAGTCCAAAACATGAGAACAACAGATAACTCCTGACTCCAGTGAATATTAATCAATAGGAGTTCATCAAATGCTTCTAAACCTACACTGAGACCAAGCACCACTCAAGGGCCAACAAGATCCAGAGAGAGACATACCATGCAAATTCTCCAGCAACACAGGTACATCGCCCTGACTTTCAATATACAGGCCTCGTAAAGTCACACCAAACCACTGGTATCTCAAAACACTGGGCACTTCATTGCACTCTAGAGACGTGAAATCCAGCTCCACCCTCTAGAAAACCAACACAAGCTTCCCTAACCAGGAAACCTTGACAAGCCCACAGTCCAACCCCACCCACAACAAGGAACCTCCACAATAAAGAGGAACCATAAACTGCCAGAATATGGTAAGGCCACCCCAAATCTAGCAATATAAACAAAATAAAAGGTCAGTACAATACCTAGCAGATAAAGGAGCAGAATAAATGTCCACCAAACCAAAGAAATGAGGAAGAATTAGGGACTCTACCTGATAAAGAATTACAAATAATGATAGTGAAAATAATCCAAAATTTTGAAACCAAAATGGAATCACAGATAAATAGCCTGGAAATAAGGATTGAGCAGATGCAAGAAGGGTTTAACAAGGACCTAGAAGAAATTAAAAAGAGCCAGTATATAGTGAATAATGCAACAAATGAGATCAAAAACAATCCGGAAGGAACCAACAGTAGAATAATGGAAGCAGAAGATAGGATAAGTGAGGTAGAAGATAGAATGGTAGAAATAAATAAATAAAACAGAGAGGAAAAAAGAATAAATAAATAAATAAAAGAAATGAGGACAACCTCAGAGACTTGTGGGACAATAAAATTAGAATTGAAAATGGAGAGATCACAACAGACAACATAGAGATACTAAGGATCATAAGAGACTACTATCAGCAACTTTATGCCAATAGATTGGACAACTTGAAAGAAATGAACAAATTCTAAGAAAAGTACAACTTTCCAAAAGTGAACCAGGGAGAAATAGAAAATCTTAACAGACACACCACAAGAATGGAAATGGAAACTGTAATCAGAAATCTTCCAGAAAAAAAAAAGCCCTGAACTAGATGGCTTCAAAGTTGAATTTAACCAAGGATTTAATGAGCTAACACCAATGCTACTCAAACTCTTCCAGAAAATTGTAGAGGAAGATAAACCTCCAAACTCATTCTATGAGGCCACCATCACCCTAATACCAAAACCTGACAAAGACACCACACACACACACACACACACACACACACACACACACACACACACACACACACTAACCTATAGGCCAATATCACTAAAGAACACAGATGCAAAAAATCCTTAACAAAATTCTAGCAAACAGAATGCAACAACATATTAAAAAGATCATACATCATGACCAAGTGGGCTTTATCCCAGGGATGCAAGGATTCTTCAGTATCTACAAATCAATCAAATACACCACATTAACAAATTGAAACATAAAAATCATATGATTATCTCAATAGATGTAGAGAAAGCATTTGATAAAATGCAACATCAATTAATGATGAAACCCTCCAGAAGCATGAATAGAAGGAAAAATACCTCAACAAAATAAAAGCTATATACAGCAAACTCACAGCAAACATGATCCTCAATAGTGAAAAATTGAAGGCATTTCCCCTAAAGTCAGGAGCAAGACACTGTCACCACTATTGTTCAACGTAGTTTTGGAAGTTTTGGCCACAGCAATCAGAGCAGAAAATACATAAATAAATAAATAAATGGAATCTTGATTGGAAAACAAGACGTAAAAGTCTCAATGTTTGCAGATGACATGATCATATACAGAGAAAACCCTAAAAACTCTATAGAAAAATTACTAGAGCTAATGAATGAATATACTAAAGTTGCAGGATATAAAATCAACACATAGAAATCCCTTGCATTCCTATATACTAACAATGAGAAAACACAAAGCGAAATAAAGGAAACAATTCTATTCACCATTGCGACGAAAAGAACAAAATAGGAATATGTCTACAACCTCAGATATGTAGAAGACTCCACCCTTATGGCAGAAAGTGAAGAGGAACTAAAAAGCCCCTTGATGAAAGTGAAAGAGGAAAGCAAAAATGTTGGCTTAAAGCTGAACATTCAGAAAATGAATACCATGGCATCCAGTCCCATCACTTTATGGAAATAGATGGATGGGGAAACAGTGGAAACAGTGTCAGACCTTATTTTGGGGGGCTCCAAAATCACTGCGGATGGTGACTGAAATCATGAAATTAGAAGACACTTACTCTTTGGAAGAAAAGTTATGACCAACCTAGATAGCATATTCAAAAGCAGAGACATTGCTTTGTCAACTAAGGTCTGTATAGTCAAGGCTATGGTTTTTCCCCTGATCAGGTATGGATGGGAGAGTTGGACTGTGAAGAAGGGTGAACGCTGAATAATTAATGCTTTTGAACTGTGGAGTTGGAGAAGACTCTTGAGAGTCTCTTAGACTGCAAAGAGATCCAACCAGTCCATTCTGAAGGAGATCAACCCTGGTATTTCTTTGGAAGTAATGATGCTAAAGCTGAAACTCCAGTAATTTGGCCACCTCATGCGAAGAGTTGACTATTGGAAAAGACTCTGATGCTGGAAAGGATTGGGGTCAGGAGGTCTTTGTTTTTCTTGATGTGTCTGGCTAATGGTTTGTCAATTTTATTTATCTTCTCAAAAATAAAAATAAGAACAAAACAAACAAACAAAAAACAGCTTTTGCCTTTCTTAATTTTTACAAGGATGAGATGGCTGGATGGCATCATGGACTCAATGGACGTGAGTCTGAATGAACTCTGGTAGATGGTGATGAACAGGGAGGCCTGGCATGCTGCGATTCATGGGGTTGTGAAGAATTGGACAAGACTGAGCAACTGAACTGAACTGAAAGAACAAAAAGATATCTATAACTCTAAAACACTGGTGAAAGAATTAAAAGACCCAAACAGATGGAGAAATAGACCATATTCATGAATTGGAAGAATCAATATAGTGAAAATGAGTACACTATCCAAAGCAATCTATAGATTCAATGGAATCCCTATCAAGCTATCAATGGCATTTTTTTCACAGAAATAGAACCAATAATTTCACAATTTGCATAGAAATGAAAAAAAAAATCAAACAAACAATCTCGGGTAGTCAAAGCAATCTTGAGAAAGAAGAATGAAGCTGGAGGAATCAGCCTGCTCCTGATTTTAGGCTCTACTACAAAGCCAAGTCATCAAGACAGTATGGTACTGGCACAGAAATATAGATCAATGGAACAAAATAGAAAGCCCAGAGGTAAATCCACACACCGATGGACACCTTATATTTGACAAAGGAGGTGAGAATATACAATGGAGAAAAGATAACCTTTTTAACAACTGGTGCTGGGGAAACTGATCAATCACTTGCAAAAAAAGAAAAAAGAAACTAGAACACTTTCAAACACCATACACAAAAATAAACTCAAAATGGATTGAATATCTAAATATAAAACAAGAAACTATAAAATTCCTATAGGAAAAACACTCTCCATCATAAATCAAAACAGAATCCTCTATAACCCACCTCCCAGAATATTGGGAATAAAAGTAAAAATTAAAAAATGGGACCTAATTAAAAATAAAATTTTCTGCACAACAAAGAAAACTATAAGCAATGTGAAAATACAGCCTTCAGAAAGTGAGAAAATAATAGCAAATGAAGCAACTGACAGTTAATTTCAAAAGCATATAAGCAACTCCTGCAGCTCAGTTCCAGAAAAAATAAACGACTCAATCAAAAAATGGGTTAAAGAACTAAACCAACATTTCTTCAAAGAAGACATAGAGATGACTAACAAACACATGGAAAGATCATTAACATCACTCATTATCAGAGAAATACAGATTAAAACCAAAATGGGGTACCATTTCCCCCCAGTCAGAATGGCTACTATTCAAATGTCTATAAACAATAAATGCGGGAGATGGATGTGAGAAAAGGGAACCGTCTTACACTGTTGGTGGGAATGCAAACTAGTACAGCCACTATGGAGAACAGTGTGGAGACTCCTTAGAAAACTGGAAATATAACTGCCATATGGCCCAGCAATTTCACTGCTGGGCATACACATCAAGGGAAGCAGAATTGAAAGCAACACGTGTACCCCAATGTTCACCACAGCACTGTTTATAATATCCAGGACATGGAAGCAACCTAGATGTTCATCAGCAGACCAATGGGTAAGAAAGCTGTGGTACATGTACACAATGAAATATTTACTCAGCCATTAAAAATATATTTGAATCAGTTCTGAGGTGGATGAAACTGGAGCCTATTATACAGAGTGAAGTAAGCCACAAAGAAAAACACCAATCCATTATACTAACGCATACATATGGAATTTAGAAAGATGGTACCGATAACCCTATATGCGAGACAGAAAAAGAGACACACATGTATAGAACAGTCTTTTGGACTCCATGGGAGGGGACGAGGGTGGGATGGTTTGGGAGAATGTCACTGAAACATGTATATTATCATATGTGAAATGAATCGCCAGTTCAGGTTTGATGCATGGTACAGGGTCCTTGGGGCTGGTGCACCGAGATGACTCAGAGGGATGGGATGAGTAGGGAGGTGGAAGGGGGGTTCAGGAAGGGGAACACATGCACACCTGTGGCAGATTCATGTCAACATATGGCAAAACCAATGCAGTATTGTAAAGTAATTAGCCTCCAATTAAAATAAATACATTTATATTAAAGAAATGAAGGAATGGCCACAAATTTATGATTGCCACAATTTCTTGGTAGCATACATGGCAATCTGGATAGTCCGACAAGCAGACACTCTGCTCAGAGTATTTCATTGTGAAATATATTAAGGATCAGCCATTGATTTTGATACCTGCTTACTCCATGACTTTTCTAAATGATTAAATTGAATAATTCCTTTTTAAAAATACATATCTCTATAACTAGTACTGAACTTTAGGGNATAAGCAACTCCTGCAGCTCAGTTCCAGAAAAAATAAACGACTCAATCAAAAAATGGGTTAAAGAACTAAACCAACATTTCTTCAAAGAAGACATAGAGATGACTAACAAACACATGGAAAGATCATTAACATCACTCATTATCAGAGAAATACAGATTAAAACCAAAATGGGGTACCATTTCCCCCCAGTCAGAATGGCTACTATTCAAATGTCTATAAACAATAAATGCGGGAGATGGATGTGAGAAAAGGGAACCGTCTTACACTGTTGGTGGGAATGCAAACTAGTACAGCCACTATGGAGAACAGTGTGGAGACTCCTTAGAAAACTGGAAATATAACTGCCATATGGCCCAGCAATTTCACTGCTGGGCATACACATCAAGGGAAGCAGAATTGAAAGCAACACGTGTACCCCAATGTTCACCACAGCACTGTTTATAATATCCAGGACATGGAAGCAACCTAGATGTTCATCAGCAGACCAATGGGTAAGAAAGCTGTGGTACATGTACACAATGAAATATTTACTCAGCCATTAAAAATATATTTGAATCAGTTCTGAGGTGGATGAAACTGGAGCCTATTATACAGAGTGAAGTAAGCCACAAAGAAAAACACCAATCCATTATACTAACGCATACATATGGAATTTAGAAAGATGGTACCGATAACCCTATATGCGAGACAGAAAAAGAGACACACATGTATAGAACAGTCTTTTGGACTCCATGGGAGGGGACGAGGGTGGGATGGTTTGGGAGAATGTCACTGAAACATGTATATTATCATATGTGAAATGAATCGCCAGTTCAGGTTTGATGCATGGTACAGGGTCCTTGGGGCTGGTGCACTGAGATGACTCAGAGGGATGGGATGAGTAGGGAGGTGGAAGGGGGGTTCAGGATGGGGAACACATGCACACCTGTGGCAGATTCATGTCAACATATGGCAAAACCAATGCAGTATTGTAAAGTAATTAGCCTCCAATTAAAATAAATACATTTATATTAAAGAAATGAAGGAATGGCCACAAAATTATGATTGCCACAATTTCTTGGTAGCATGCATGGCAATCTGGATAGTCCGACAAGCAGACACTCTGCTCAGAGTATTTCATTGTGAAATATATTAAGGATCAGCCATTGATTTTGATACCTGCTTACTCCATGACTTTTCTAAATGATTAAATTGAATAATTCCTTTTTAAAAATACATATCTCTATAACTAGTACTGAACTTTAGGGAACTGGAGCCTGAAACAACTTGCTTAGAATGGGTTCTTATAGACTGTAACTTCATGACAGCAGCAGTCATTTTATAATTTGAATTAACACATGTGTCACTCATGCAAATTTAATAAATGTTTATTAACTTGGAAAAAAGTATCAGTAAATAAGAAAGTTTAATTATGATGATAGTGCAGGCTATGGGAAGTTGTTGAGTAATGTATATAGCATTTGGTTATTACATTTCTTTATTGATAATTCAGTAAATACTTAAATGTGTCATTTTCAGGCTCTAAGTTGTAGCTGATGTGAAAGATACATAAAGAAAACAGGGTAGACCCAAAACACACCGAAGACCTGGTGTCTGTGCCTTCCTTGATAGGATGGCAAACAGAGGTTCCTTCCAACCCTAAGAAAGAGTTGAGGCAAAGTTGTGAGGTGGGACGCAGCATGACTGAAAGCAATTTGCATGATTGTCGTTCCAGAAGTACAGTGTAACAGAAAGATAATGAAACCACTAAGGAAATAGATATCATGCCTTCAGAGAATTTGTTAACGATGCTGAGGTACTGCAGTCACCACAAGGAATTTGTTCTGTTTCTGTGGGAACAGATAAGCAACATCTAAATATGCATTAGTAAATATAAGTTGGAATCTTGGTGGGAGGAAATAAAGGCATGCTTAAGGAGAACAGTTCAAAAATGACCCTATACAATACCACTTGTAAAACACCTATTTTGAGCTGACCATGGGCCAGTGATCGACTGCGTCATATTATCTTTGGTATCCCAATGATGGTATGATGGTGATCATTTTTGATATGCTACAACATCTATATTTTCAAGTGTGTATAATGAAGACAATCTGTCTAACCTCTCAAGACTCTATCCAATAACTCATAGAATATGATGTAACTGAGAACACTCTAAGATATGTACCATATATTTGCAGTTTTAAATTTTATTTGTATCTCTCCCTTCTCCCATACCATGCTAATTTAGGCACCCATTCATTTCAGCAGGATGGTTTCAGAAATCACTTTCACATCCATTACCTCTTTCCTTTTGTTCTCATTTTCTTGCTTACAAACAATTGATTAGGTGTCATTTACCTAGGATGCATAAAGAATGTTTCCTTGAACTAAAGAGTTTATAAAACAATACAGTAAAATAGTCACACAGTGAAGTCAAATAGTCACACAGTGAAGTCAGATAGTCACACAGTGAAGTAAGGCCTCATTTTACTCTTGTTTCAAAATAGAAAATGAAACTATTAAGATGGACATGTAACTTTATTGTTCAAATATTAGAATAGTAGGAAATTGTTGACATCTCCACGAACAAATTTTAATCTTCCTCATGCTGCATAATTTGACACTTATTTGATAGATCAATTTTAATTAGGATAGTTTTCATATAATGAAGATTTTTGATGAGTTGACCTTGAAAGAGAAGAGGCAGATGAATCACGGATACTTGGCACTAGGGACCATGAGTTGCTTCTCTGTTGCAGGTTAGGAAAAGGACTCTCATGGGCTGACATATCACTGCACCTAACTGGAAATTGAGAAGGATGCACCATCAGTCCAAAATAACTGCTCTGTAATGGAGATACAACGTGGTTCTGAGAAGCAGAAGTAGTTGTTGTAGCAAAGTTCTCCTTGCAGCCATTTGCTTGAGTGTAGGTGCTATGTGAGTGCTGATTAAAAATGCTCAACTGATTTAAAACAGCAGGTTGATCTATCACAATCTTTTCTGTTTGTCTAACTGATGTTGATGATGGGGAAGGAAAATCACACGAAGAGAGGACACTCGTATTAGTGACTGTCTGCCTGGTATAAGGTGTGAAAGGCACACTTAAACTTATGGACGCTGAAAATCCATTCTCCCCACTAGTTTCAGGAAGAGAACTACAGTTACAATTATTTATGTTGCCCCTTGCTTTAACATGCTTCTTCTTGTAATCTCAAACTAATGAAGCTATTGGAGGGACGTTTTTAATCCCAACTCTTCTTTTCATTCTTAATAAAAGTTGGTGATAGCCTCTTTTGAAACTTGGATTATGATAGATCTGTAACTCAAATCAAAGGAGAAAACTATTTAGTTTCTTTATAAAGCAAGGTAAAACTGACAAGGAAAGCTAAACTATAAAAAATGTATTCTTTTAATGATACAAATTAAATAGCATCAAATAAAACACCTCCGTTAGTAGTTTTAACACATAACATGTTAGAAACAATTATGATCCTCAGTAAAAATGTATTGTAAGCATATACAGTATATATAGTAAATACCAAGTAAAAATATGTTGTAAACATATACAGTGAATCTCATTTTAATTAGCTTCAGGACTTGTATCCAGCTTCAAGTTGCTAGAAATGTTTGTTAACTATCAAATATTTTAATCTCCAGCTGTTCTCAACGTCAAACAATAAAACGTTTCAAGTTATTCCAATTTTAAGTTCAGTTATAGCTACATGTGTGAACATGCTTTCTAGGTCACAAGACTTAATCTTACAAGTTGCCAATAATGAGCGAAAATTTTGGAATTGCTTGCTCAAAACAGACACATCCTTTTCTTCTTCCAGAAAGTCAGCTAGTGAAGCAGATCTTTGAAAAGTGTGTTGCTTTTTTCTAAACCCATAAAGGTTTCATACTATCAGTTTCAAATTTTCTGAAAGGGGCCTTTCTTTCCAAGACTTCTTTCTTGAAGACTTCTTCATTGATCACTATAGAAGTGCCAATCTCATCTCACCAAATAGATTTAAACTGATCACTTTCAACTAACTTCCAAAGTTTTTGAGGGAAAAATAGTGAAAGAAAATCATTCAATTCATTTGTTTCAGAGACCAAAAAAAAAAAAAGTGTACTTCCTCAAACATAGCCTGAAAAGCAGGTTCTTCAATCATAGATCTCAAAACTGAGTCCTCAGTAAGTGTGTAATCACAAAAAGGAGATCGAATGGAGGTTTCTGAGCCAGTTGATTCATCTTTAGGAGGCACATCCTGAATTTTTGAAGGAATATGTGCCATCTCAAAGAAATCTTTCTTCAGGTAGTTTTCTCATTTGTCTGATTTTATACACTGCAACTTCAAATGCTGCTTGGGTGGCCTACAGAGATAAACTCTCTAGACCATCACAGTGTACTCAAAGTCAAAAAGCTGCGACATGACAAAGTCACTGGTCTCCTAGCAACTGAAAGGTAATGCTAAACCAGAGTTTACTTGTGTATCAGTTTAAAATACAGGCTGCTTACATTAATAGTAACCAAAAATATGAAACCTGCAAAATCTCATTTCTAAAGAATTTTAACACAGAAAACTCACATCAATAAATCGATTTGGTTCCTGAAATAAAAGTGGTTTATCACCCTTCTATAATGTTACCAAACCAAACTTGGGTCTGGTTGCTTCTGTGCAATAAACTCAATCAAATTGACTGTGGTATCAGCGAAAGCAAGTGTAGTGTTTACTGCAGGACCAAGCAAGGCATCCTAGCAGCTACTGCTTAAAAGACCCACACTCCCCAAATGCTTTCAGGGGAAGGATTTTAACAGCAGAGTGAGGGTGGGTCATGGGTGTGTGTGATCAATATTGGGACATTCTACTAAAGACCTGTTACTTAGGATATTGGGAGATAATATCATTGACTGGCTAGTTCCCACTACTCTGTGGTTCTATGTACTTAAATTTCAGCCTGGTTATGGCTTTAGAATCTCTGAAACTGTTCACAGGATATTGCTCAGAATATTATCTATGATCCTTGTAGAGGAACTAAAAATCCTTGACTTTGCTTAATGGTTAAATTATTATTAATTTATATTGCTTGATTAATTTCCTTTGTTTCTGCCTTTTCTAACTTATCTGATTAAAATTCCTCTTGGAACACGAGGAGGTCTACAATCTCCTACCTCTCTCTCTCTCTTCATACTTTTCAGTCTTTAAAAGAGACTACTTAGAACAAGAAAGAAAATAAAGTGCTGGACTTAGGTTGACCATAAATGTGACATAAAATCTCAGTTGCAGGTTTGATTTATGTTTCAGGTTCCCCAGCTCTTGGAGTGTTAGAGTCAACAACAACTTTGGCAATTTCCTGTTGAAATGGAGCTCACAGTTGGAAATGATCCTGAGATCTATGCTTGTTATCAATACTTCCTGTTATGCAAACAGTATATTTATTTTTATCATTAAACCTGGACAAATATTTGAAAATTGGTAGATATTTATTAAAAGGAAAGAAGGAAGTGACATAAAAGTGTCCTCATATTTTAGATGCATCAGAGAAAACACATTTTAAAGTATTTACACCTTGCATAGATTCAATAACCAAGTAGGCTTTTGAATCACCCTACCTCTGGGTTTTAATTTTTTTTCCATTGCTCTTTACCTAACAGGAATTTTAAGCCAATGTACTTTTTAAAAAAATATATACTCACACACATCTATCTATCTGTTTACCTATCTATCTCAAAATATAATTTTAGGCAACTTTATTTGATTGGCCATACATTTTGCTCACCACAAAGGTTCTAAGTGAACTAATTGGGAAACCCAGTATTACTTAATAATTTTCTGGATGAATAATTTAGATCCTGTTACTTAAAGGCTCTCCCTTAATCTAGCTCATCTTTCACTATTCTTTCTGTAATAGAGATGGGATTCATATTTATGAGGACACCTTGAGCCCATAAAATCACAACTCTCAGTTACTTAAAGATATTGTTCTAAGAAAGCTGTTGCTCATGTCACATTGGATACAATTTTAAACATTCAGAGAGATGATACAGGGAGGAAGGAGGGAGAGGATTTCAGGATGGGGAACACAGGTATACCTGTGGCAGATTCGTGTTGATATATGGCAAAACCAATACAATATTATAAATTAACTAATCTCCAATTAAAATGAATAAATTTATATTAAAAATAAACATTCAAGTCTTCAGTAACATAGGAACATGTCTGAACCACATGCACAATGATCAGCCTACTGTACTTGGGATAACAGCTACACATTTAATGGGTAAAACAGATGTACTGTGCATAGATCATAATCAGGCTCCTCTGGCTAGCTGAACATTAAAATTATATGATGTATACATTCGAATCACTTCTCCATAATTCAGTATGTAAAATTATTTGATCACTTTAAACTTCTGATACCAAATATTTCAATAGAAATCATTGATGATCAAAATATCTCTCCTTTCAGGCTAGGGTGGTTCAAATTCCTGCCCCCTCTACTCACCATATCTCTTGAATCTAATCTTCCTTTGTACTTCCATAGTTAACTATATAACATGAACAGGCTCAATATGATATATTAATGGGGAAATATTTTATGGACTGTGTATTCTATCAACATTTTACCTGGTTGTCACAGAAGCATGGCACAAATGTTTCCAGCAGGAAACTTGAAGCCAACCTTATTATATATAATGAGTAACTATCATCTTAGAATACGCTTAAAAATAATTTATTATCCAAAACACTGAGGGGAAACAAAGTTACAAGAAAACAATAATTGTCGACATTGATAGGAAAACATTTGGTAAACAGTACATTTGAATTATTAATATTACAAAATGTGAGAACATGACATCTGGTCCCACTGCTTCATGGGAAATAGAAGGGGAAAAGGCAGAAGCAGTGACATATTTCCTTTTTTATGGCTCTGAATTTACTGCAGTTGGTGATGGCAACTATAAAGTTAGAAGACAATTGCTTCCTGGAAGAAAAGCTCTCAAAAATTTATAAGCATGTTAAAAAGTGAAGACATGACTTGACCAATGGAGGCCCATAGAGGCACATCTATGTTCGTTCCAGTAGACATTTACAGATGTGAGAACACCAAAATGCTCTGCTGGGGATGACCTGTGAGTGTCCACTGGNGTATCAGTGAAAGCAAGTGTAGTGTTTACTGTAGGACCAAGCAAGGAATCCTAGCAGCTACTGCTTAAAAGACCCACACTCCCAAAATGCTTTCAGGGGAAGGATTTTAACAGCAGAGTGAGGGTGGGTCATGGGTGTGTGTGATCAATATTGGGACATTCTACTAAAGACCTGTTACTGAGGATGTTGGGAGATACTATCGTTGACTGGCTAGTTCCCACTACTCTGTGGTCTATGTACTTAAATTTCAGCCTGGTTGGGGCTTTAGCATCTCTGAAACTGTTCACAGGATATTGCTCAGAATATTATCTATGATCCTTGTGGAGGAAATAAAAATCCTTGATTTTGCTTAATGGTTAAATTATTATTAATATATATTGCTTGATTAATTTCCTTTGTTTCTGCCTTTTCTAACTTATCTGATTAAAATTCCTCTTGGAACAGGAGGAGGTCTACAATCTCCTACCTCTCTCTCTCTCTTCATACTTTTCAATCTTTAAAAGAGACTACTTAGAACAAGAAAGAAAATAAAGTGTCAGACTTAGGGTGACCATAAATGTGACATAAAATCTCAGTTGCAGGTTTGATTTATGTTTCAGGTTCCCCAGCTCTTGGAGTGTTAGAGTCAACAACAACTTTGGCAATTTCCTGTTGAAATGGAGCTCAGAGTTGGAAATGATCCTGAGATCTATGCTTGTTATCAATACTTCCTGTTATGCAAACAGTATATCTATTTTTATCATTAAACCTGGACAAATATTTGAAAATTGGTAGATATTTATTAAAAGGAAAGAAGGGAGTGACATAAAAGTGTCCTCATATTTTAGATGCATCAGAGAAAACATATTTTAAAGTATTTACACCTTGCATAGATTCAATAACCAAGTAGGCTTTTGAATCACTCTACCTCTGGGTTTTAATTTTTTTCCATTGCTCTTTACCTAACAGGAATTTTAAGACAATGTACTTTTTTAAAAAATATATACTCACACACATCTATCTATCTGTTTACCTATCTATATCAAAATATAATTTTAGGCAACTTTATTTGATTGGCCATACATTTTGCTCACCACCAAGGTTCTAAGTGAACTAATTGAGAAACCCAGTATTACTTAATAATTTTCTGGCTGAATAATTTAGATCCTGTTACTTAAAGGCTCTCCCTTAATCTAGCTCATCTTTCACTATTCTTTCTGTAATAGAGATGGGATTCATATTTATGAGGACACCTTGAGCCCATAAAATCGCAACTCTCTGTTACTTAAAGATATTGTTCTAAGAAAGCTGTTGCTCTTGTCACATTGGATACAATTTTAAGCATTCAGAGAGATGGTACAGGGAGGAAGGAGAGAGGATTTCAGGATGGGGAACACAGGTATACCTGTGGCAGATTCGTGTTGATATATGGCAAAACCAATACAATATTATAAATTAACTAATCTCCAATTAAAATGAATAAATTTATATTAAAAATAAACATTCAAGTCTTCAGTAACATAGGAACATGTCTGAACCACATGCACAATGATCAGCCTACTGTACTTGGGATAACAGCTACACATTTAATGGGTAAAACAGATGTACTGTGCATAGATCATAATCAGGCTCCTCTGGCTAGCTGAACATTAAAATTATATGATGTATACATTCGAATCACTTCTCCATAATTCAGTATGTAAAATTATTTGATCACTTTAAACTTCTGATACCAAATATTTCAATAGAAATCATTGATGATCAAAATATCTCTCCTTTCAGGCTAGGGTGGTTCAAATTCCTGCCCCCTCTACTCACCATATCTCTTGAATCTAATCTTCCTTTGTACTTCCGTAGTTAACTATATAACATGAACAGGCTCAATATGATATATTAATGGGGAAATATTTTATGGACTGTGTATTCTATCAACATTTTACCTGGTTGTCACAGAAGCATGGCACAAATGTTTCCAGCAGGAAACTTGAAGCCAACCTTATTATATATAATGAGTAACTATCATCTTAGAATACTCTTAAAAATAATTTATTATCCAAAACACTGAGGGGAAACAAAGTTACAAGAAAACAATAATTGTCGACATTGATAGGAAAACATTTGATAAACAGTACATTTGAATTATCAATGTTACAAAAAGTAAGAACATGACATCTGGTCCCACTGCTTCATGGGAAATAGAAGGGGAAAAGGCAGAAGCAGTGACAGATTTCCTTTTTTATGACTCTAAATTTACTGCAGTTGGTGATGGCAACTATAAAGTTAGAAGACAATTGCTTCCTGGAAGAAAAGCTCTCACAAATTTATAAGCATGTTAAAAAGTGAAGACATGACTTGACCAATGGAGGCCCATAGAGGCACATCTATGTTCATTCCAGTAGACATGTACAGATGTGAGAACACCAAAATGCTCTGCTGGGGATGACCTGTGAGTGTCCACTGGTTTGCAAGGAAATCAAGCCAGTCAAACATAAAGGAAATAAACTCAGAAGATGCATTATAATCACTAATGCCCTAAGCTGACGCTCCAAAGCTTTGCCCATCTGAGGAAAGAACTGGCTTACTAGGAAAGACCTGGCTTACTAGGAAAGACTCTGATTCTTAGGAAACGTTGGAATCAGGAAGAGAAGTGGGTGAGAGAGGAGGAGAAAGTTCTATAGCTTCACATTCAATGGATATAATTTTGGGCAGATGCTGGGAAATGGTGAGGGACAGAAAGGCCTTGTGTGCTGCAGTCCAAGGGCTCAAAGAGTCAGGTATGCTTTCTGACTGAACTCAACAAGATTTCGGTTAATAAAATGGATCTTCCAGGGTCACGGTTGTCTCAAGATACTAAAAGAATAGGAGGCATAGACCACTTTCTCCCACACAAATTCATCAAAGAATCGGTTGCATATGGAACACCTTTCAGAAACCAACTTTTGAACAGTGTTAAAAGGCCCTAGAAACCGAGAAAGGCAAACCAGTGTCTTAAAAAGGAGGTAGGACAAAATGAGAGATATAAAGAGAGGAAAAGATTTTAGGGATGGAAAAATATCTTGGTGAGAGACTCATAAAGGAGAAGAAATTTGCACAAAATAGGAAACCCGCTCTCATAGGTATCAGTGGGGGAAAGACACAGAACTGGGGGAGGGGGGATACAGATTATGTCAGAAACTGCAATTATTAACTAAGAAGTGGCTCAGATGTTCCTGTCCACATCATACAGTGGGGGCCTGGGAGGGAAGCCTAGATAGAAGACCTAGATGGAAACCTAAACCATGGGAACACTAGAGACAAAAATTTTTTAAATGACTTTTCCTGAGAGAAGGCTCTAAGGCCACACAGTGAACATTCACAGAAGATTGTGCACAAGAAAATATCAAAGGAGACCAAGCCAGCTTCCACTTAAGACCTTTTCCTCCATGGAGGGTGAGAGGAATGTGTTACAACAGCCAGAGGCAGAAGGAAATAGGCTACTGTGGTCTTGGCCCCAGAGACATCTCCCACCAAGCTCTAAGCTGGTTGACAGCTGCTAACCATTAACTCTTGGCTTCTTGGGCAGTTTGTATAGGCCAAAATCATAACAGCCTGAGGAGATACACAATGCACCCGAGACTGCTCTCTGGCACAGGCAATAAAATGAGTAGCTGGGACCAGAGAGCTACATAAGATGGTATGACCCAACTGGGACAGTGCCTTGCACACCACCCACTCACCCGTGTTTTCTGGGAAGAGCACAAAGCACATAGTCATGGTCAGGGACCTTATCGAGCACCTATGTGCCTGATTGGCTTAGACCGACCTGAGATGTGTATCAAACATAGGGCCCACTTGGGACAGTGCCCTCCTGTAGCAACTGGGAGACTGAACCAGGTGGACCCAGAAAGTACATGTCATATTTGTCAGTGGCAAGCCCAATTTGGTCCATCCTCCTCAAGCACCTCCACATATCCCAGTGGTATTTGTTTTCAGTAACCTGCCTCTCACCACCAAAACACTGACCAAGTGAGGTCAAATAAGAGGCTACCATTCCTTCAATCATGTTAAAAACTGGATATGGGAGAGGCTTTCAAACAGAAGAAGAAACTATTAGCAAAGTAGTGTAAAACAACCCAGAAGTGACAGGTTCAATGGAATAACAGTCTGCAGTTAATGCCAAGACTGTTCAATTGAGGGACAACAGGAGCCTTTGACAACAAGTACAAGCCTCATCAAGACTGCCTGACACTGTACTGACATCATAAATTACACAACAACTTCTTAGAAATTCTGAGATCTATTTCTATAATTATTATTTCTTAAACTTTTAAAACTTTTGTTATTCCCTAAACTTCTATTAATATTGAACATTATTACCTTTCTAAAAAATGCATCTTTTTTTTTAAACATTCTTTTTCATATAGAATGATTTTGACCGCTTTCTTTTTTTTACACTATTTAAACAAATCTAAATTTTATTATTGGTTATTAATATCTGCATTGTGAAATTTATTATAAACTTTGTAACTTTAGGAACAAAATCTTTAAGATCTGTTTTCACTTAAGGATTTATTTCCTGAGTGATTGCTCTCTCCCCTTTTGATTCCCGCCTCCCCTTTTGATTCCCCCTTTTCTCCTCCTGCTGCTGCTATTGCTGCTGCTAAGACGCTTTAGTCATGTCTAACTCTGTGTGAACCCATAGACAGCAGCTCACTTGGCTCCCCCACCCCTGGGATTTTCCAGGCAAAGACACTGGAGTGGGTTGCCATTTCCTTCACTGTATGAAAGTGAAAAGTGAAAGTGAAGTCATTCAGTCGTGCCCAACTCTTAGCGACCCCATGGACTGTAGCTCACCAGGCTCCTCCATCCATGAGACTTTCCAGGCAAGAGTACTGGAGTGGGGTGCCGTTACCTGCTCCCTCTCCCCCTAGGCATCTCTCTCTCCCTCCTCCCTTTTCTCTCTTCTATGTAACTCCGTGAATATCCTTGTCTCTGGATGAGGAGAGCTGTGTCACCATTAACCTAGGGGTTTTAATCTTCTGTGTGGATATGGATTTTGTTGTTACTGTAAATTGGGGGCAGAAATCCAGAGGCCAGGACATCGATTCCAGAACTTTAGATCACCATTGAACATCTGATCTCAGGGAACATTAAAGGACAAGCACATACCCCAGAGTTTCCATGCCTACACAGAAAGGAAGCTCTACGTTCAAGCCAGCAAGTTCAGTACAAAAGACCCTACCCATTTTCTCCAGCAAAACAGAAACACAACAGTGAATATTGGCTGCCAGAAGTCATGCAAAATCCGCAAACACCCCAAAGCAGAATCCTGGATAATTTATTGCACTCCAGAGAGAAGAGACCTAGATTAGCCTGGCAGTGCAAAGACACAAATTCCCCAAAGCCTTAAACCTTGACAAGTCACTGGTCCAGTGTCACCCACAAAGGGTAGGTTCCACACGAAGTGGAGCCGTAACCCTCCAGTCTGCAGAAAGGGGACCCAAACTGCAACAATCTTAAAAAAAAAACAAAAACAAAAAAAAACGGGAGATAAACATGCAGCTATTGAAGGTACATGATAAAACTTCATCAAATCAAATAAAAGAAGAAGAGATCAGAAGTCTTCCTTAAAAAAAATTCAGAATAATGAGAGTAAAGATGACCAAAATCTTGAAAGCTAACCAGTTCAGTTCTGTTCAGTCGCTCAGTTGTGTCTGACTCTTTGCGACATCATGAATAGTAGCACTCCAGGCCTCCCTGCTCACCATCATCCTATGGAGTTCACTCAGACTCATGTCCATCGAGTCTGTGATGCCATCCAGCCATCTCATCCTTGGTCATCCCCTTCTCTTCCTGCCCCCAATCCCTCCAAGAATCAGTCTTTTCCAATGAGTCAGCTCTTCACATGAGGTGGCCAAAATACTGAAGTTTCAGCTTTAGCATCATTCCTTCCAAAGAAATCCCAGGGTTGATCTCCTTCAGAATGGACTGGTTGGATATCCTTGCAATCCAAGAGACTCTCAAGAGTCTTCTCCAACACCATAGTTCAAAAGCATCAATTCTTTGGCGCTCAGCCTTCTTCACAGTCCAACTCTCACATTCATACATGACCACAGGAAAAACCATAGCCTTGACTAGACGGACCTTGGTCGGCAAAATAATGTCTCTGCTTTTGAATATGCTATCAAGGTTGGTCATAACTTTCTTCCAAGCAGTAAGCGTCTTTTAATTTCATGGCTGCAGTCACCATCTGCAATGATTTTTGAAGCTCCAAAAAATAAAGTCTGACACTGTTTCCAGTTTCCCCATCTATTTCCCATGAAATGATGGGCTGGATGCCATGATCTTTGTTTTCTGAGTGTTGAGCTTTAAGCCAACTTTTTCACTCTCCTCTTTCACCTTCATGAAGAGACCCTTTAGCTCCTCTTCACCGAAATCAGATTGATTATATTCTATGCAGCCAAAGGTGGAGAAGCTCTATACAATCAACAAAAACAAGACCAGGAACTAACTGTGGTTCAGATCATGAACTCCTTGTCGCCAAATTCAGACTGAAATTGAAGAAAGTAGGGAAAATCGGTAGACCATTCAGGTATGACCTAAATCAAATCCCTTATGATTATACAGTGGAAGTGAGAAATAGATTTAAGGGCCTAGATCTGATAGATAGAGTGCCTGATGAACTATTGACTGAGGTCTGTGACATTGTATGGGAGACAGGGATCAAGACCATCCCCATGGAAAAGAAATGCAAAAAGGCAAAATGGCTGTCTTGGGAGGCCTTACAAATAGCTGTGAAAAGAAGAGAGGTGAAAAGCAAAGGAGAAAAGGAAAGATATAAGCATCTGAATGCAGAGCTTCAAAGAACAGCGAGAAGAGATAAGAAAGACTTCTTCAGCGATCAGTGTAAAGAAATGGAGGAAAAGAACATAATGGGAAAGACTAGATCTCTCTTCAAGAAAATTAGAGATATCAAGGGAATATTTCATGCAAAGATGGGCTCGATAAAGGAGAGAAATGGTCTGGACCTAACAGAAGCAGAAAATATTAAGAAGAGGTGGCAATAATACATGGAAGAACTGTACAAAAAAGATCTTCAAGACCCATATAATCCTGATGATATGATCACTCATCTAGAGCCAGACATCTTGGAATGTGAAGTCAAGTGGGCCTTAGAAAGCATTACTACAAACAAAGCTAGTGGAGGTGATGGAATTCCAGTACAGCTGTTACAAATCCTGCAAGATGATGCTGTGAAAGTGCTGCACTCAATATGCCAGCAAATTTGGAAAACTCAGCAGTGGCCACAGGACTGGAAAAGGTCAGTTTTCATTCCAATTCCAAAGAAAGGCAATGCCAAAGAATGCTCAGACTACTGCACAATTGCACTCGTCTCACATGCTAGTAAAGTAATGCTCAAAATTCTCCAAGCCAGGCTTCAGCAATACGTGAACTGTGAACTTCCAGATGTTGAAGCTGGTTTTAGAAAAGGCAGAGGAACCAGAGATCAAATTGCCAACATCTGCTGGATCATGGAAAAAGCAAGAGAGTTCCAGAAAAACATCTATTTCTGCTTTATTGACTATGCCAAAGCCTTTGACTGTATGGATCACTGTAAACTTTGGAAAATTCTGAAAGTGATGGGAATACCAGACCACTTGACCTGTGTCTTGAGAAATCTGTATGCAAGTCAGGAAGCAACAGTTAGAACTAGACATGGAACAACAGATTGGTTCCAAATAGGAAAAGGAGTGCGTCAAATCTGTATATTGTCATCCTGCTTATTTAACTCATATGCAGAATACATCATGAGAAACACTGGGCTGGAAGAAACACAAGCTGGAATCAAGATTGCCAGGAGAAATATCAATAACCTCAGATATGCAGATGACACCACCCTTATGGCAGAAAGCTAACCAGAGTCACCAGTTAAATATACTGGAGGCCCGGACTGAGAAGAAATATATATGATTACCATGAATACAGAAGAAATAAAGAAGAGTCAAGCAGTAAAAATCAATGCAATAACTGAGATTAACAACACTCTGGAAGGAACCAACAGTAGAGTAAATGAGACAGAGAAAGAACTAATTATGTGGAGTTAGAAAAGAGGAAAGAAATTAAAAACAGTGGAGTGTAAAAGAAAAAAAAAACAACAGGAAAAGCTCTGAGACATCTGGGGCAATAATAATTGCCCCACAAAGAGAAAGAGAGGTGTCCAGATGGGGAAACCCCCCCCTCCCAGAAAAGGAAGAAGAAAAAGGGGGTTTGGGTACATGGAAAATTCTTGAGGAGGTAAAAGTTGAAACCACCCTTAAATGAATCACGATGCAAGAATTTGAACCAGGCATGAAACAATTAACCAGTTCACACCTGGCAATAGAGAGTAACAAACCAGTTCAAAACTGTGCTTATGTGAAATATATGCAGAGTATACTATCAAGTGAAGAGGAAATAAAAAGCCTCTTGATGAAAGTGAAAGAGGAGAGAAAAAGTTGGTTTAAAACTCAACATTCAGAAAACGATCTTGGCATCTGGTTCCATTACTTCATGGAAATAGGGAAACCGTAGAAACAGTGTCAGACTTTAAATTTGGGGGCTCCAAATCACTGAAGATGGTGACTTCAGCCATGAAATTTAAAAAAAAAAAACAAACTCTTTGGAATAAAATTTATGACCAAACTAGACAACATATTCATAAGCAAAGACATTACTTTGCTGACTAAGGTACGTCTAGCCAGGGCTATGGTTTTTCCTGTGGTCATGTATGGATGTGAGAGTTGGACTGTGAAGAAGGCTGAGAGCTGCAGAATTGATGCTTTTTTTAAAATTAAATTTATTTATTTTTTTAATTACAATACTGTATTTGTTTTGCCATACATTGATACGAATCAGCCATAGGTGAACACAATCTCCCAATGCCGTAGCCCCCTCCCACCTCCCACCCCACAATACTGTATTTGTTTTGCCATACATTGACATGAATCAGCCACAGGTGTCCCCGATCTCCCAATGCCAAAGCCCCCCCTCCCACCCCACATCCTCTCCCTGAATCATCCCGTGCACCCGCCCCATGCGTCCTGCATCCTGTATTGAACATAGACTGGCGCTTCATTCTTACAAGATAGTATACATGTTTCAGTGCCGTTCTCCCAAATCATCCCACCCTCTCCCTCTCCCTCAGAGTCCAAAAGTCCGTTCTATACCTCTGAGTCTCTTTTGTTGTCTCACATAGAGGGTCTTCATTACTATCCTTCTAAATTCCATATATATGTGTCAGTATACTGTATTGGTGTTTTTCTTTCTGGCTTACTTCACTCTGTATAATCGGCTCCAATTTCATCCATCTCATTAGAACTGAGTCAAATTTATTCTTTTTAAGGGCTGAGTAGTACTCCATTGTGTATATGTACCACAGCTTTCTTATCCATTCATCTGCTGATGGACATCTAGGTTGTTTCCATGTCCTGGCTATTATAAACAGTGCTGCAATGAACATTGGGGTACATGTGTCTCTTTCAATTCTGGTTTCCTCGGTGTGTATGCCCAGCAGTGGGATTGCTGGGTCATAAGGCAGTTCTATTTGCAATTTTTTAAGGAATCTCCACACTGTTTTCCATAGTGGCTGTACTAGTTTGCATTCCCACCAGCAGTGTAAGAGGGTTCCCTTTTCTCCACATCCTCTCCAGCATTTATTGCTTGTAGACTTTTGGATCGCAGCCATTCTGACTGGTGTGAAATGGTACCTCATTGTGGTCTTGATTTGCATTTCTCTGATAATGAGTGATGTTGAGCATCTTTTCATGTGTTTGTTAGCCATCCGTATGTCTTCTTTGGAGAAATGCCTATTTAGTTCTTTGGCCCATTTTTTTATTGGATCATTTATTTTTCTGGAGTTGAGCTGCATAAGTTGCTTATATATCTTTGAGATTAGTTGTTTGTCAGTTGTTTCATTTGCTATTGTTTTCTCCCATTCAGAAGGCTGTCTTTTCACCTTGCTTATAGTTTCCTTTGTTGTGCAGAAGCTTTTAATTTTAATTAGATCCCATTTGTTTATCTTTGCTTTTATTTCCAGTATACTGGGAGGTGGATCATAGAGGATCCTGCTGTGATTTATGTCGGAGAGTGTTTTGCCTATGTTCTCCTCTAGGAGTTTTATAGTTTCTGGTCTTACATTTAGATCTTTAATCCATTTTGAGTTTATTTTTGTGTATGGTGTTAGAGAGGGGTCTAATTTCATTCTTTTACAAGTGGTTGACCAGTTTTCCCAGCACCACCTGTTAAAGAGACTGTCTTTACTCCATTGTATATTCTTGCCTCCTTTGTCGAAGATAAGGTGTCCATAGGTATGTGGGTTAATCTCAGGGCTTTCGATTTTGTTCCATTGATCTATATTTCTGTCTTTGTGCCAGTACCATACTGTCTTAATGACTGTGGCTTTGTAGTAGAGCCTGAAGTCAGGCAAGTTGATTCCTCCAGTTCCATTTTTCTTTCTCAAGATTGCTTTGGCTATTCGAGGTTTTTTGTATTTCCATACAAATCTTGAGATTATTTGATCTAGTTCTGAGAAAAATACTGCTGGTAGCTTGATGGGAATTGCATTGAATCTGTAGATTGCTTTGGGTAGTATACTCATTTTCACTATATTGATTCTTCCAACCCATGAGCATGGTATATTCCTCCATCTATTAGTGTCTTCTTTGATTTCTTTCATCAGTGTTTTATAGTTTTCGATATATAGGTCTTTAGTTTCTTTAGGTAGGAATATTCCTAAGTATTTTATTCTTTTCGTTGCAATGGTGAATGGAAAAGAAATGCAAAAAGGCAAAATGGCTGTCTTGGGAGGCCTTACAAATAGCTGTGAAAAGAAGAGAGGCGAAAAGCAAAGGAGAAAAGGAAAGATATAAGCATCTGAATGCAGAGCTTCAAAGAATAGTGAGAAGAGATAAGAAAGACTTCTTCAGCGATCAGTGTAAAGAAATGGAGGAAAAGAACATAATGGGAAAGACTAGATCTCTCTTCAAGAAAATTAGAGGTATCAAGGGAATATTTCATGCAAAGATGGGCTCGATAAAGGAGAGAAATGGTCTGGACCTAACAGAAGCAGAAAATATTAAGAAGAGGTGGCAATAATACATGGAAGAACTGTACAAAAAAGATCTTCAAGACCCATATAATCATGATGATGTGATCACTCATCTAGAGCCAGACATCTTGGAATGTGAAGTCAAGTGGGCCTTAGAAAGCATTACTACAAACAAAGCTAGTGGAGGTGATGGAATTCCAGTACAGCTGTTTCAACTCCTGCAAGATGATGCTGTGAAAGTGCTGCACTCAATATGCCAGCAAATTTGGAAAACTCAGCAGTGGCCACAGAACTGGAAAAGGTCAGTTTTCATTCCAATTCCAAAGAAAGGCAATGCCAGACTACTGCACAATTGCACTCGTCTCACATGCTAGTAAAATAATGCTCAAAATTCTCCAAGCCAGGCTTCAGCCATACGTGAACTGTGAACTTCCAGATGTTCGAGCTGGTTTTAGAAAAGGTAGAGGAACCAGAGAGCAAATTGCCAACATCTGCTGGATCATGGAAAAAGCAAGAGAGTTCCAGAAAAACATCTATTTCTGCTTTATTGACTATGCCAAAGCCTTTGACTGTGTGGATCACTATAAACTTTGGAAAATTCTGAAAGAGATGGGGATACCAGACCACCTGATCTGTGTCTTGAGAAATCTGTATGCAAGTCAGGAAGTAACAGTTAGAACTGGACATGGAACAACAGATTGGTTCCAAATAGGAAAAGGAGTGCATCAAATCTGTATATTGTCATCCTGCTTATTTAACTCATATGCAGAATACATCATGAGAAACACTGGGCTGGAAGAAACACAAGCTGGAATCAAGATTGCCAGGAGAAATATCAATAACCTCAGATATGCAGATGACACCACCCTTATGGCAGAAAGCTAACCAGAGTCACCAGTTAAATATACTGGAGGCCTGGACTGAGAAGAAATATATATGATTACCATGATGAATACAGAAGAAATAAAGAAGAGTCAAGCAGTAAAAATCAATGCAATAACTGAGATTAGCAACACTCTGGAATGAACCAACAGTAGAGTAAATGAGACAGAGAAAGAACTAATTATGTGGAGTTAGAAAAGAGGAAAGAAATTAAAAACAGTGCAGTGTGGGAAAAAAAAAAACAGGAAAAGCTCTGAGATATCTGGGGCAATAATAATTGCCCCACGAAGAGAAAGAGAGGTGTCCAGATGGGGAAACCACCCCCCCTCCCAGAAAAGGAAGAAGAAAAAGGGGGTTTGGGTATATGGAAAATTATTGAGGAAGTAAAAGCTGAAACCACCCTTAAATGAATCACAATGCAAGAATTTGAACCAGGCATGAAACAATTAACCAGTTCACACCTGGCAATAGAGAGTAACAAACCAGTTCAAAACTGTGCTTATGTGAAATATATGCAGAGTATACTATCAAGTGAAGAGGAAATAAAAAGCCTCTTGATGAAAGTGAAAGAGGAGAGAAAAAGTTGGTTTAAAACTCGACATTCAGAAAACGATCTTGGCATCTGGTCCCATTACTTCATGGAAATAAATAGGGAAACCGTGGAAACAGTGTCAGACTTTAAATTTTGGGGCTCCAAATCACTGAAGATAGTGACTTCAGCCATGAAAAAAAAAAAAACAACTTACTCTTTGAAAGAAAATTTATGACCAACTTAGATAGCATATTCATAAGCAGAGACATTACTTTGCTGACTAAGGTACGTCTAGTCAAGGCTATGGTTTTACCTGTGGCCATGTATGGATGTGAGAGTTGGACTGTGAAGAAGGCCAGAAGCTGCAGAATTGATGCTTTTGAACTGTGGTGTTGGACAAGACTCTTGAGAGTCCTTTGCCAGCAAGGAGATCCAATCAGTCCATTCTGAAGATCAGCCCTGGAATTTTTTTGGAAGGAATGATGCTGAAGCTGAAACTTCAGTACTTTGGCCACCTCATGCGAAAAGCTGACTCACTGGAAAAGACTCTGATGCTGGGAAGGATTTGGGGCAGTGGGAGAAGAGGACGACATAGGATGAGATGGCTCGATGGCCTCACTGACTTGATGGACATGAATCTGAGTGATCTCCAGGAGTTGGTGATGGACAGGGAGGACTGGCACGCTGTGATTCTTGGGGTCACAAAGAGTTGGACACGACTGAAAGACTGAACTGAACTGAACTGATACTATCAAACTACCAGGTTAATGATTATTTGGAGAAACATCAACAACCTCAGATACAGAGATTGGAGATTGTAAGATGTGGGGGGCGCTCCGCAGAAAGAGCAGAGGCAGTGGAACTTCTCTCAGCAAAGCCGAGGGGTTCCCGAGGAGAGGTGAGCCTGCTGTCCGCCAACCCAGCCCCTCGGCGAGCGAGAGACAATCAGACGCGACAGGGGTTCCGTCGAAGCAGTTCCTCTTTATTGTTGCAAACTCCCAACTTATATAGACAAACAGGAGGGTTTTAGGAGGGACTTTCCATAGTTGCACCAATCACATTAAAGGTCAAATTGTCACCTTCACTATAACAGGAGTCTATAGAGATCACACACTGTCTATGTGCACAGAAATTAGGAGAGCCAATTAAAAACTTTGACAGACAACATAGACCCTGCCCCCGTCTCTTCTGCCAGGCGCCATCTTAGGTTTTCCACTGCAAAGCTAGCCCCTTTGTTTTTAAGGTTTCCCATTTAGGGCCCCACATATCCCCCTTTTTTTTTTATTTTATGTAAGCCCTCGAGACATTTGTATTGCTGTTCTGTAGAGCAAGGCATAAAGCTGCAGGCGGCCAACATCCAGCCTCACCAGACCCTCTCGTGGCTGTGCCTGTCTTAGGTTGCCCTCCTCTGAGGGTCTTACCCGTCATTGGCTATCCAGCCACCTCTTGGGGGCTAGGCGGAATCTCTCTAGATGATGAGCATCTAGAACTCTTATTTTTATTTATCTGTCTCGGTTAATCTCTTGAAGGGCTAAATTAATCCAGGGGTTTTGTGGGTCCCCAACCTGGGGCTCCTCTTATATGACCTGGGCAAGCATAAACTTTTTTAACACTACAACAAGCAGAATAACAAAAACAAGCAAATAGAAGGCATTTTTAAACCAGGTGAATGAAGTTTGTATCCAGTCCCATAGATCCATTGATCCCTTTTTACCTGTTAAGAGTCTCACTTAACATTGGAAAAGCTGTCAGACAAAAGCTGGGGTATCTCACGTCGCAGTCTATGGGCGCCAGAACACTCAACGTCTCGATCGCTCTGGCGTGGAGAGCCGTGGAGATCAAGCTGTTGTTGGAGTCCCATCATAGCAGATCTCAGGTGTTCAAGCTGGTTTGAAATCCTTGAGCAGAGGCAGTGGATGTGTTGTTTATAACCTCGATGGTCTGAGCTTGTTGAACTCCCAGCATGGATGCTGACACTGTTGTACCCTCATGGTTGATGGCCTTGTGTCGTTAAACCCCAGCTTCAAAGATTTTAAAAACTGTTGCATAGCCATGGCAATGAGGAAGGTCAGCACGGAGAGGCTAGGTAATCCGACGGTCACCAGGAGCAGTGTCCAGCAGGGTCGTTGCATCGATGATCTGAAAGGGAAGAAAAGATCGCCTCAAGAACTTTTTGTTCTTGGGCTCAATATGTGAATGTCTCTTTAATCTGTGTCAGGTTTTGAGATTTGACCTCTCTCTTGGCACCCATATAGGACTGGGGTCTCCAATGGGGAATATGCATCCGAATCCTCTCCCCATTGTAAGGAGTGGATCGGGCCCCTTCCACTGACCAGTGATGGGATCTTTCCATCTCACTTGTATTTCAGGTTTTATTTCTTGGTTGGACCAATGTTTTTGAAAACATGGTATCGGTTCATTTTTTGAAAAATTTAAAATGTTTAGAGTAAAGAATGCCATTTCAAGTTGCTGGAGAGGGCTTATTCCCCCTTTTTGTTTTTGTAATTGAGTCTTTAAATTTTGATGGTGGCACTTAAGTTTTTCAAAAGGAGAATAATGGGTTACATCAGTTTGTCACAGCACATTGGGTTTTAGCCCTCGAGGGTTTACTCCTGGGGGCTGTAAAAGTGGTACTTGTAAATAAGGAAGACAGAATTTACAAGTATGTATACTTTTCTTTAATTCTCTAATAGGGATCTGTGGGAATATTTTATGTAGCCCTCTCCAATTTATATGAATAAGATTGTGAAGATCGCAGGCATCTTGTAAGTTACAAGCTTGGATTGTAAGGGAGACCACTGTATCGGCCAGGTAATTTCCCATTGAAAGCAATCCAGGTAAATTTTGATGACCCCAAAGATGGTGTACATAAATGGGATAGTGGGAGATCTCAGACCTGTAGGTCTTTCCCAGCCTTGAGGGCACCCCTTCTTAAAGTGTCCCTCTTGTGGTTGATGAGCCAGGCCCTGGAGAATAGTTTCTGCCCACGGGGAATTTGGGCCATCCTCTGCCACTGCCTTTTTTACCTCTTTTAAATCATTGGCCTCCCAGGGGTACCAGGCTGCCGGCCTATTCCGTCCTGGGTTAACATTTACAGGAAAGGCTTGAATTGGGCCGGTAAAGGGCAATGGGGATTCCCAAGGGTCCCCGGGGTAGGTTCTCCCTTTCCAAGGTGACCTCATTGTCTCTCCCACCCAAGGTGCTCTCGAAACTTCCTCAAATGGGGGAGGCAGGGAGGGGCACAGATCTCTCCCCTGGGCTCCCGGTCCCGAGGCATCAGAGGAGTCTCTATTCTTTTCTGCCCCTTTATCATCCCCGAAAGGCTCCCATGGCCCACTATTTGCTCTAGAGTCTTTATTCCCTGCAGTCTCTTTTGCTATATCCTGGTCTGACGTGACTTGTTCCTCATCAAATTTTTCCCATTGTTTTTCTGATTTTGATTTGGGGGCACTCGTATCAGTGACATGCTCCTCGCTCCGTGAAAAGCAGAGCTTGAGGGCTGAAATGATCAGACAGAACCCTAAGGGGGGGTCTCCTCACCGTATCGAGCCTCTCTCTGCCTAGCAAGGGTTTGTACTCGATCCCAAGTGTCCCAAGAGAACAGATTAGCTGAAGCAACCCAGGGGGCCAACCGTACAATGGTCCCCCAGACCTTACTAGCCTGAGCATCAGAAATCTCAAGTCCCCTGCTTATGAGCATATATCTCAGCGCCTTGAGGGCAGGCTCATCAGACTTGCTAATGTTACTTCCCATTTTGCCGAAAGAGAATAGAAAGAAAAGTCACTGAGGACAGCCACCAAAAATCCTATCGGGAGTGGTGGCGGCCAGAAAGTTGGGCTTGTGGTATGCTTTTGGAACCGTTTATGTGCCTGCATCATTGCACGGAAGTTTTCTTGCTGGGGGCGGGCACCCTAGAGGTTTCTAGCCCCTTCCGTGACCCCCTTATCCTGTAACGGGAGTCTTCAAGTGGCAGGCGCCCTAATGGCCTTTAAGTGCCTGACCCGTGCCCACAGGGAAGATTCTAGGCCATGTCCTCAGTTAAGAATGATTAAAGGGGAGTTTCACCCGGTCGGGCTCTAGTTACTGAGGCTTACCTGTTGCGGGGCCTTCAAAGTCCGCCAGAGAGTGGCCCTAGCCAGGACTCATCAGTTGCCTCCACAACCGCTTGCCTGTTCACTGAAACTCCAGAAAAAAACAATTAAGGCCAGATCAGGAAAGAAGAGGAGAAGTAAAATAAGAGAGTTTTTGGCACTTCCCTCATAAAGGAGGGGGGCCCACCTTGAAGTCTGGATTACCTCGGGTGATGCTCCTCTAAAGGGAGCTCCGTGCTTTGACCAGCCTAGGGTCCCTCGTCGCTCCTCTTTCAGAGCCGCAGAGTGACACCACCTCCGTCCGTCCGCTTCACGCCCCACGTTGGGCGCCAGTTTCTGCGGGGGGCACTCCGAAGAAAGAGCGGAGGCAGTGGAACTTCCCTCAGCAAAGCCAAGGGGTTCCCGAGGAGAGGTGAGCCTGCTATCCACCAACCCAGCCCCTCGGCAAGCGAGAGACAATCAGACGCGACAGGGGTTCCGTCGAAGCAGTTCCTCTTTATTGTTGCAAACTCCCAACTTATATAGACAAACAGGAGGGTTTTAGGAGGGACTTTCCATAGTTGCACCAATCACATTAAAGGTCAAATTGTCACCTTCATTATAACAGGAGTCTATAGAAATCACACACTGTCTATGTGCACAGAAATTAAGAGAGCCAGTTAAAAACTTTGACAGACAACATAGACTCTGCCCCCGTCTCTCCTGCCAGGCGCCATCTTAGGTTTTCCACTGCAAAGCTAGCCCCTTTGTTTTTAAGGTTTCCCATTTAGGGCCCCACAGTAAGACAGGAAAAAATAGAAAGTGAAGATGAAATGAAGACTCTCTTAATGTGGGTAAGTGATAAGAGTGAAAAATTTTGCTGAAAACTCAACATTCATAAAAACAAAGATCAGAGCATCTGGTCCCATCACTACTCAACAAATAGAAGGGGTAAATGTGCAGAAACAGTGACAAGCTTTTGTGTGGCTCCAAAATCATTATGAATGGTGGGTGCAGTCATCAAATAAAACGTCACTTGCTTCTTGATGTAAAATATGTGACAAACCTAGACATTGCATTAACAAAAAGACACATCACCTTACTAAATTTTCAGTAAATAAGAAAGGTCAATTATGGTAATAGTGGAGGGTATGGGATGTTGCTGAGTAATGTATATAGCTTTTGATTGGTTATTACATCTTTTATTGCTAATTCAGGAAGTACTTAAAATACATCATTTTGCAAGCACTGAGTTCTAGCTGATGTGCAGGAAACATAAGGAAACTTGGGTAGACACGAGACATATACAAGAATCTGATATCTGTGGTTAACCTAGTAGGTAGCTAAACAGGTTCTTTCCAATCCCAAGTGAGAGTTAAAAAAAGTTGTGAAATGTGGCTTAGCATGACTGAACATCTTTTGCCTGATTGTAGCTCTAAGTTCAGTGAAACAGATAGATAGTGAAGCTACTAAGGGAAATAGATGCCATGTCTTCCAAGAACTGGTTAACCATGTTGAGATGCTGCATTTACCACAAGTATTTAAGTCTGTCTTTTGGGAACAGGAAAACAATATCAAAATATACATTAGGAAACGAAAGGTGGTGTCTTGGTGGGGTGAAATAAAGGCATGATATAAGGAGAGCAGAGCAAAAATGATCCTTTATAATACCACTTGTAAAATACATATTGTTTGCTGACTGCGGTGCAATCTTTGACTATTTCACATTATCGTTGGTATTCCAGTGATGGTATGATGGTGATCATGGTTACTGAGTAGGCTATATCTATATTTTCAAGTATGAAGCAGATTTTTATTTAATGAGGACAACCTGCTATTTAACCTCTTAGCTTTCTTTCCAATAACTGACATAATAAAACTGAGGAAGTGTAAAGTACAAACCCTACATTTCTTTTTTCTAAATTTGATTTGTATCTGTTCCTAGTCAGTTTTAGGGTGTGTGAAGTCCTGGTCTGTGTCTTCTCTATGGCCAAGAGTGGGGAGCCTCGACACATCGCTCCCTCAGGGTCTCACTGTCAGGTTGGGGGATATTTGTAAAGATAATTGTGCTGTAGAAGGTGGCTGACTAGACTATGATGGACTAGAGGGAAAGGAGTTAAGCCACACAATCCACCAGCCTCCTCCCTCTGCCCACTCTAAATCTGTACCTGTACTCTTCATCCATACTGCTAGCTAACACTTGCTACAGAACATGCACTGTTTCATGTGCCTTCCATGTGTTCATCCATCAAATCAGTTTCAGACGGTATTGCTATGTTGGTATCCTGTCTCTCATGATGCAGCTTTCCCCCACACAAATCATACACACATTCATTCACCAACAGTGGCTCAAAGCATTGTAAATTTTGATTTCTCCACTTCCCAAAACTTATGACTACAGTGCTCCACCAGGCATGAGGTTTAAGTTGGGCCTGAATTGTGATATCTGCAAAGGAAATTGATAATGACAATTAATATGTGTGACAAGAGAATGACAGAAGTATGAAAGAAAGACAGTGTATGATAGAATGAATTTCTCCGAGAGTTTACCACTGTGACAGGTGAATGGCTTTGTGAGTGTGATAGAGAGAATGTATGATTAGGACAGGAATTTCAAAGGACAGAACATGACTGGAAGAGACTAAAAGGCAGATGACAGTGATAAGTGGTAGCTTGCCCCCAAGATGATATATGATACCTTAATGTGTACAGCAAATGTTGGACGGTGCTGCCTGACTCATGGTCTCCAAAGGAGAACATTTAACTCTGGAACCAAGAGACACAATTTAATTGCCTGACAGAGAGACACAGTTTCAGTCACTCACAGCTTTGTGTAGTAGAAACTTCATTAATGTGACAATGATAGAAAGAACTTCTGACATAGATATCAGAACAGGACAGAAATAGTACCCATGGTCCCGATGGTCCAATTTGAAAAGCCACACACTTTCTTTCATGCTTTCGAAGGACAGGTGGCACTAGTGGTAAATAATCTGCCTGCCAATGCAAGAGACACAACATAAACAGGTTCAAACGCTGGGTGGGGGAGATCCCTAGGAGAAGGAAATGGGAACCCACTCCAATATTCTCTAGTTTAAGCAGAGTATTATATACTTTTATGCTAGCTACTGAGAGGGCAGAACCAGATTCACATGAGTACGTAAAGTAGGTGTGGCTACTTTGGTCAGACATGTGGGAGGAAAGCCCAAAGAATGTACTGAGCAAGGGTCTAATGTGTTGACTTCTGCTGTCATCACCTCCACAAGCAGAAGCTCATGAATTAACCAGACTCACCTGAAGGTCAGACATTAGGGCAGAAGGAGAGACAATGGGACGTGTAGGTGGCTCTGACTCCTGCCTCCACAGGTTACACCATGAGGACACCCTCATACACCCTACTGTGGGGACTGCTCATAGTTTCCCAGGAACAGAAATACTGGAGTTCAGGGATGTGCAGGCTTCATTGGATTCAGTCATGCCAGGCTGCT
>SJYE01123218.1:448923-530858 GCA_006408755.1 Eudorcas thomsonii
TTTTGTGTGGCTCCAAAATCATTATGAATGGTGGGTGCAGTCATCAAATAAAATGTCACTTGCTTCTTGATGTAAAATATGTGACAAACCTAGACATTGCATTAACAAAAAGACACATCACCTTACTAAATTTTCAGTAAATAAGAAAGGTCAATTATGGTAATAGTGGAGGGTATGGGATGTTGCTGAGTAATGTATATAGCTTTTGATTGGTTATTACATCTTTTATTGCTAATTCAGGAAGTACTTAAAATACATCATTTTGCAGGCACTGAGTTCTAGCTGATGTGCAGGAAACATAAGGAAACTTGGGTAGACATGAGACATATACAAGAATCTATCTGTGGTTAACCTGGTAGGTAGCTAAACAGGTTCTTTCCAATCCCAAGTGAGAGTTAAAAAAAGTTGTAAAATGTGGCTTAGCATGACTGAAAATATTTTGCCTGATTGTAGCTCTAAGTTCAGTGAAACAGATACATAGTGAAGCTTCTAAGGGAAATAGATGCCATGTCTTCCAAGAACTGGTTAACCATGTTGAAATGCTGCATTTACCACAAGTATTTAAGTCTGTCTTTTGGGAACAGGAAAACAATATCAAAATATACATTAGGAAACGAAAGGTGGTGTCTTGGTGGGGTGAAATAAAGGCATGATATAAGGAGAGCAGAGCAAAAATGATCCTTTATAATACCACTTGTAAAATACCTATTGTTTGCTGACTGCGGTGCAGTCTTTGACTATTTCACATTATCGTTGGTATCCCAGCATGATATGATGGTGATCATGGTTACTGAGTAGACTATATCTATATTTTCAAGTATGAAGCAGATTTTTGTTTAATGAGGACAACCTGCTATTTAACCTCTTAGCTTTCTTTCCAATAACTGACATAATAAAACTGAGAAAGTGTAAAGTACAAACCCTACATTTCTTTTTTCTAAATTTGATTTGTATCTGTTACCAGTCAGTTTTAGGGTGTGTGAAGTCCTGGTCTGTGTCTTCTCTGTGGCCAAGAGTGGGGAGCCTCGACACATCGCTCCCTCAGGGTCTCACTGTCAGGTTGGGGGATATTTGTAAGGATAATTGTGCTGTAGAAGGTGGCTGACTAGACTATGATGGACTAGAGGGAAAGGAGTTTAGCCACACAATCCACCAGCCTCCTCCCTCTGCCCACTCTAAATCTGTACTTGTACTCTTCATCCATACTGCTAGCTAACACTTGCTACAGAACATGCACTGTTTCATGTGCCTTCCATGTGTTCATCCATCAAATCAGTTTCAGACAGTATTGCTATGTTGGTATCCTGTCTCTCATGATGCAGCTTTCCTCCACACAAATCATACACACATTCATTCACCAACAGTGGCTCAAAGCATTGTAAATTTTGATTTCTCCACTTCCCAAAACTGATGACTACAGTGCTCCACCAGGCATGAGGTTTAAGTTGGGCCTGAATTGTGAGATCTGCAAAGGAAATTGATAATAATGACAATTAATATGTGTGACAAGAGAATGACAGAAGTATGAAAGAAAGACAGTGTATGATAGAATGAATTTCTCCGAGAGTTTACCACTGTGACAGGTGAATGGCTTTGAGTGAGTGTGATAGAGAGAATGTATGATTAGGACAGGAATTTCAAAGGACAGAACATGACTGGAAGAGACTAAAAGGCAGATGACAGTGATAAGTGGTAGCTTGCCCCCAAGATGATATATGATACCTTAATGTGTACAGCAAATGGTGGACGGTGCTGCCTGACTCATGGTCTCCAAAGGAGAACATTTAACTCTGGAACCAAGAGACACAATTTAATTGCCTGACAGAGAGACACAGTTTCAGTCACACAGCTTTGTGTAGTAGAAACTTCATTAATGTGACAATGATAGAAAGAGCTTCTGACATAGATATCAGAACGGGACAGAAATAGTACCCATGGTTCCGATGGTCCAGTTTGAAAAGCCACACACTTTCTTTCATGCTTTCGAAGGACAGTTGGCACTAGTGGTAAATAATCTGCCTGCCAATGCAAGAGACACAACGTAAACAGGTTCAAACCCTGGGTGGGGAGATCCCTAGGAAAAGGAAATGGGAACCCACTCCAATATTCTCTAGTTTAAGCAGAGTATTATATACTTTTATGCTAGCTACTGAGAGGGCAGAACCACATTCACATGAGTACGTAAAGTAGGTGGGCTACTTTGGTCAGACATGTGGGAGGAAAGCCCAAAGAATGTACTGAGCAAGGGTCTAATGTGTTGACTTCTGCTGTCATCACCTCCACAAGCAGAAGCTCATGAATTAACCAGACCCACCTGAAGGTCAGACATTAGGGCAGAAGGAGAGACAATGGGACGTGTAGGTGGCTCTGACTCCTGCCTCCACAGGTTACACCATGAGGACACCCTCATATACCCTACTGTGGGGACTGCTCATAGTTTCCCAGGAACAGAAATACTGGAGTTCAGGGATGTGCAGGATTCATTGGATTCAGTCGTGCCAGGCTGCTCCCAGACATGCTGAACCCATCTCCACTCCTACTGTATCCTGTGACCATTGAGGGTTTCCTCTTCTATAACTAGCCTATTTATATCCTTTCTGCATTTCCACAACTTAGAATTGCATCATCTTCTTGATGATCAGCATATTACTAAACATTTTTGGTATATTCTTGATATTAATCTGCTATGGGCTTAAAATGTTTAGGAAATATTCCCCCACTTCTAGTTTACAAGGATATTTTACTACATTTTCTATAGTACTTCTATTTATTTGATAACTCAAGGAACATTTCTTGCTCAACACCATTCCAGTCCTACATGGAGATTCCACTCTAGCCAGGAGAGACTGTCAAGAAATGAAAAAAAAAAAACCAAAAAACAACTACACTAGGTAGCCTATGGGAAGGTGGTGCGATCTCTGGTCACAAGTGAAGCAGGACGAAAGAGAGGGAGAGCTTGGAGGAGTGGTTTTCCATTTTCAATAGGGTGGTCGGGATCAGCTTTGCTGTGAGGCAGAGACTGAGTGAAGACTTGAAGGAAGTTTGAGAGCAAGAGGTGACAAGTGTGGCTGGAGCAGAATGGGTCAAGAGTGAAGTTAGAGGTGGTGGAAGGTGGCTGTGGATTGGATTGTGTCCCCCAGGGGAAAAAAAAAGTTCCAATTCCAACCCCTGGAACCTGTGGGTGTGACTTAATTTGAAATTAGGGTTTTTGCAGATATAATTAATTAAGATGAGGTCACAGTGCATTACTGTGGCCATAATACAATGACTGATACATTTATAAGAAACCCATGTGAGCACACAGAGAGAGAGGCTGTGTGAAGATGTTGGAAACAGAAGTCTGGCCTCATCTACCTTTGTGCTCCTGAAGTCTGGCTGCTGATACTCCAGACCCAGAAAGTAAAGGTGGCCCAGATCACGGCCTGCCAACCAGGGTCCTTTTCTCTAATTGAAAATGGCCCAAAGCTTCCTGTAATTACTTCAGACAAGATGTAGAGAATGAACAGATAATTCAGCCAGGTGAACAATCAGTAATAACAGAAAATTGTAAACAATTCCAAACTGTCTGTGTAGGGATCATCATGATTCATGGTATAGTGTGACTTGTAGAATCAGACACCACTGTGTGATTTCTAGAGAGGCTGTTTATTAGCTTGGTGGAAGCCGGGGAACCATTTGACTTATGACCATCAGTGTCCTCCTGTGAAGTACAAATAACCCTTGGCTCCGAGTATGGCTATAGAAAATGGATGAGAGGTCATGGTCACGTGCTTGGCACAGGGTCTGGTGGCTGGCAGATGTCGGTGTTACTGTCATTTCTGTCAATCATAGACACTGCAGCCTCTAATGAAACTGATGCTGCATGTTTCCATATAAGCATTGAAATGACTCTGCTACTGCTAGCTCTAGAGAAATCTGGTATTTCTTTGGAGGAAATGATGCTGAAGCTGAAACTTTAGTACTTTGGCCACCTCATGAGAAGAGTTGACTCATTGGAATAGACTCTGATGCTGGAGTGCGGGCAGGATTGAGGACAGGAGGTGAAGGGGATGACAGAGGATGAGATGGCTGAATGGCATCATTGACTCCATGGATGTGAGTCTGAGTGAACTCTGGGAGCTGGTGATGGACAGCAAGGCCTGACATGCTGCAATTCATAGGGTTGCCGAGTCAGACATGACTGAGTGACTGAACTGAACTGAACTGAACTTAATGCACCATTGTCATAGAATCAGACAACTTGAACAAGGCTGGTGTGCTGAAGCTTGTTTGACAGCAAGAGGTGAAGAGTGTTGGTGGTGGTAGCAGATACCAGCACTGTGTCTCTGCTTTCCCATCCTTGGAAGTCAGGGAGGTGGCCATGTTGGGGTGCCTCACCTTCTGGGACTCCATGTTTGGAGAACCCAGAAACAACATCACATGGAAGCATCTATTTCATGTCAAAGGTGATGTGAGTGGAGAGTTCCTGGATTTCATGCATGATGATGACTGGGTTGAGTAAACCTTGGATTGGCATAGATTTTGGCTTCGGCTTACAGATGAGCTGCCAGTAATGGGTGGGATTTTGGCCAGGGGCTTGCTGCCCTCCTTGAAGCTTGTTGGGTAGAAGTTTGAAAAGAGTGACTGGATTGCCACAAGTCAGCAGAAACCTTCCTTCAGAATGCTTTCATGTTGATTACTCATAAATAAGGCACTTTGCTGGAGGGCAGACCCACAGAGTCCAGATGTCACATGTTAAAAACTTAGATTGGGGGACTGTTTACACACAGTATGCACAGAGAAGTACACAGAAAAGTTCATTGTGGTTGTATCTGTCATGGAAGATAATCTACAGGTCGGTACATTTTAAGCCATCCACCTGTGCCATTAAAGAAAGTGGTGGATCCACGTGTGTTGTCATAGAAAGATATCAGGGATTGAGTGAAACTCAAGCTACTGGGGTAAATGTGTGGTGTTAGCCCACTTGTGTTAAAAAATACTGTGCTGACGTGTAAAAAAATCTGCTTGAGTTTCTCTCTGGAGGACGAGATGGTGACACATTCTATGCTGTATATATTTATTTTTACCTTGTGCATCCTTTATTTATTTACTTTTTTCATAAATCAAAAAAGGTTAACAAATGTCTCCTGTTTCAGAGTGACCAATCCATGAGGACCTGTGAACCCTTTCAGGAATGAGAGTGTGGGGTTCCTCCACCCACTGTTGTGGCAGATCCTCCATCATTTGTTGTTTGTCCTTTTGTTGTTCACAGTGAGCTTTCACTCTTTGCAAGCAGAAGGCTCTGTAGGAAGGCAAAGGACTGGCCATCCTGTTAGGGGTTAGTGAGCAGACCTCAAATGTCCAGTTTCTCGTTCTCTTGGTCATCCTAGGAGTCTGCCGACAGGAGGTATTTTTATCCTCCAGAGGAGGTTGGAATGTGGAGAGTCCCTGAAGCCATGGCCTGTCTTATCCTCATGTGTGCCCTGCCTTTGTCCAGTTTCAGTGTGACGACCTCTTATCCACTAGAGTCACTGCCACAGCCAGGTTTGGAGAAATCTGTCTCCAGTTTGATGAAGCCAACATGGTCGATCAGTCAGGAGGTACATGCTGGGGAACTTATCACCGAAAAGGGTGGCTCTGCCTGACCTGCTTGTTCCAGAGGCCAATCTGAAGAGTGACTTTTAAGAAAGACTTCAGATTCCGGATAGAATGTATATGCCTAGTTGGGTTCCTGTTGTTTTAGCTTGAGGTGAGTCACCTGGGCAGGTGCATGTTAGATCGAGGCACTCAGTGTCTCCCCAGAAGCAACAGCCATAAGGATACAACAAGCATTAGGCCACAGGAGATTCAACAGTCTGATAAGTTTGAGAAACAAAACAAAGCGGGCACCTTCACTGTATTTTCTTAGTATTATACTTTCTCTCTGTGTTTTCGGTATGCTGATGTGTCCTGTGGGTGTCCAGGGGAAGGTCTTTTTGGACTGAAGTCCACAAGTTTACTTGTCCTTGAAAATGTCTTTTAGCAGACTATCTCTGGGACTATGGTTTCTCAGAACACACTTTGTCAAATAATGAACTCTAATCCTTCATTTGTCAATGGATTTCAGACACCTCTTTAAACAGAAAGTCATGACTTTATCACAAGCTCATATTGTACTTGATCCTTCAGCATCTGTGGGTTACAGAGGCCAGCAGCTGATAGCTAGAAATCTGGACACATACAGGGCACTCACTGGCTCTCTAGAAAAGAATCACTCTGTGGGGAACATGCATGGCTTTGCTAAAGGGACAGCCTCCTCAAGCCAACACTGAACTGTGCTTTCAATCAAAGGAAAAGAAGAAGAAAAAAATTCACATGTGTGTGAGACTCCATGTTCACCAGCCTAAGTCCATTGGAGGCATGTGGATTAGTGGGTAATGTGGAGTTTGTGTCTCTTTCCCAGACATGAAACCAAGTGTGCTTAAGGGGCCCTTGTTGTTTCTGCAGCCCTGGCTCTACATAAGAGCTGGCTCTCTGAGCCTGTAAGAGATGAGCTCACTGCATCCCTGTAACACAGGGCCTGGCCTCCTGGGGAGAACGAGTGCTGTGAGACTGTGAGGGGTTGGGTTAGGCCCTGTCCTGCCCTGTTCTGAGGTCAACCCATGGCCTCTATGTCTGGTGGTTCCTGGCTTTCTTATCCTGCAGAGATGGTGAAGGGAAGACACCCCCATTGTTTGCCAGGTTTGAAGCCTCATCTCAGAGACACTTTGACTCTGGGTGTAGTAATTATGCCTTCCTCAGCTGGCCCCAAAGGCCTTCTCCCCTATTTTAGTGCCCTTGGTGGATGAGGGCCAGGGTTCCTGTGACTGCAGACCCCAAGGAGTGGGTGTGGGTTAGCAGTGACCTGGGGCCTCTGCCTCCTGATCTGGGGGCCCATCCCCCGACCCTCAGCTGTTCAGCCCCACCAGGGCCTGTGGGAATTTCAGAGCACTCAGGGTAAGTCTGTGATAAGTTGGCTGTTGCTCCTGTTCAGCTCTGCTTTGGAGGCTGGAGAGACCAATGTCTTCCCTGAGTGTGTGTGGAGGTGGCAGTGGGAACAGGATGGGAGGAAGGTATTTTTTGATCTAGGATGCAGTCCAGTCAGTGATGAGACATCTCACGGCTTCAGCTTGGTTATGTGTATCTTTACCTTCATTTGTTAAGGCATGTTGCTGGGACAGGTAGCTGGGCTCAGTAGTTGGTTACCTGAAAGGACTTTGGGCCTAGGCAGGTTGGGAACAAGTCCTAGTTCTCCCTTCCTAGCTGAGTGTCTGACCCAGGTGATCCTGCTATGCTTGGCACCTGGCCTGACACAGGGAGACACTCAGATGGCTGCTCAGCCCAGGGGTGATGGAGGGCCCATGGGAGGAGGAAGTGTTCAGAGCTTTAGGTCAGTGCCGAGCAGCATGCTGAGATGGCTCCAAGGCAGGCCGGGTTACAGTGGATGCATGTTGTAGACAGGTGGCAGTGAGGCTGGGGAAACCAGCTCCTTTAGGTCTGAGGGCCCAGGGTCAGCAGGTGTTTTTGTGAGGAACCAAACATCCAGTTGGACTCTGAAGAAGGCTGAGCCCAAAGAATTGGGCTCAACAGTTTTTGAACTGTGGTGTTAGAGAAGACTCTTGAAAGTCCCTTGGACTGCAAGGAGATCCAACCAATCCATTCTGAAGGAGATCAGTCCTGAGATTTCTTTGGAAAGAATGATGCTAAAGCTGAAACTCCAGTACTTTGGCCACCTCATGTGAAGATTTGGCTCACTGGAAAAGACTCTGATGCTGGGAGGGATTGGGGGCAGGAGGAGAAGGGGATGACGGATGATGAGATGCCTGGATGGCATCACTGACTCAATAGATGTGAGTCTGAGTGAACTCTGGGAGTTGGTGATGAACAGGGAGGCCTGGCATGCTGCAATTCATAGGGTCACAAAGAGTTGGACTCTACTGAGTGACTGAACTGAACTGAACTGAAACTTCTAGATTTCTCTATAAACTCTCCTGGTTTTCCAGTGTTGGGGGCATATTTCTAGCACAACACATAGACGGCGCCAGGCAGTGCCCTGAACTGGAAGGAGAGGGATGTAGGTGTGAGTGGCTAGACCACAGCTGCCCTTTCCTCCACGTCCAGCACAGGCCACCATCTTTATGCTCAGCCCTGTCCTGGTATTGTTTCTGTCTTCCATGCATCCCTGCTAGCCGAGGCCTTGCCAGCCCTCACATGTAATGGTTAAGAGTAGACAATAGCTCCATGCACCAACTACCCTGCACAGCTGGCTGCTCAATGCCCTGAGCACACTGAGAGAGACGCACACACACATGCACACACACTGAGAGAGAGACACATATTCTGAGACACAAACATAGGGTAATACCTGCACACATACTGAAAGAGTCATACACACCTTAGAGACACACAGTAAGAGAAACACACATACAATGAGAGACACACAGTGAGAAGCAAAAACACAAACACTGAGAGAGACACACACTGAATTGGATGGAAGCACTAAGGGAGAGAGACACACACAAGAGACACACACACACACAGATGAAGGCACACACATTGACAGTGAGACACACACCCTGAGAGATAGACACACACTGAGACAGACACACACTGAGAAATACACACATACAGTGGGAGACACACACAATGAAAAGAAAAAACACAAACACTGAGAGAGACACACATACAGTGAGAGGAACACATACTAAGAGATACACACACACTGAAAGAGACACACACACTGAGAGAAATATAAATAAAGAGAGACACACACACACACTGAGAGACAAGCACATAGAGACACACACCCACTGAGGTAGGAACCTAGAGCCTGATAATCACATATGCAAACACACAGTGAGTGACTCATACAGAGAGACACAGACTGAGAGTGTGACACACACACTGTGATAGAGATATTCACATAAACACTGAGAGACACACACACTGAGAGAGATTTCACACACACTCTGATGGAGAGACAAACAAGGAGACAGACAAACAAACTGAAGGATACACATACACTGAAATGGAAACAGGCACACACACTGACAGTGAGACACACACCCTGAGAGAGAGACATACATTGAGACAGACACACACTGAGAGACACACACACATACACTGACAGAAACACACACTGAGAGAGAGAAGCAAAAGAGACTGAAAGAGACACACACACTGAGGAAAGCATGAATATAGAGATACACACACACACACACACACTGAGAGACAAGCACATAGAGACATACACCCACTGAAGTAGAAACTTACACCCTGAGAGAATCACACACCAAACACAGAGTGAGAGACATACACACTGAGAGTGTGACACACATATTGTGATAGAGATACACACATAAACATGACACACACACACACTGAGAGAGATGTACACACATACTGACAGGAATAAACAAGGAAAGACATACAAACTGGAAGATGCACACATAATGAGAGAGATGCAAACACACACGCTGAGAGAGGGAAAGAGACACTCAAACACTGAGAGACACACTCATTGAGAGAGATACACAGACACTGAGAAAGAAACATACACTCTGATAGAATCACACACACCCACACTGAGAGATGCACAGAGAAACACATACTGAAAGAGCGACATACTGAGAGAGAGAGACATGACAGAGAGAGACATGACAGAGAGAGACATGCACACAATGAAAAAGACACGCACACATACTGAGAGATGCACACACATATACTGAGAGTGACACGCACACACTTAATTAGAAACACCTACTGAGAGAGACAAACACAGTGGGAGACTGAAACAACACACAGAAGGTGACACGCACACAACGAGAGGCACACACACTGAGAGAGCGATACAAAGTACTGAGAGGCACACACACAATGAGAAAAATACAAATGCACTATGAGACATACACACACAGAGACACACAAACACACTGAGAGAGAGATCCACAAGATAGAGAGAGATACAACCTGACAGTAAAACACACATACACTGAGAGAGACACACTGCGAGACACAGACACACACACAGAGAAACACACATTGAGACACAAACAGACACTGAGAGAGAGACACCACACTGAGAGAAACACACACACTGAGAGAGAAATATACACTCTGAGAGAATCACACAAACACACTGAAAGACACAAACACAGAGGAAACACACTATGAGAGTGTGACAAACACACATAGTGAGAGAGACACACACACTGAGACACACACACCTACACAGTTACACACACACACACTGAAAGACACAAACCTATACAGTTACACACACACACACACTGAGAGACACACACACATCTCAGAAAGATACAGACACAGTGAGGGAAAGAGATATGCTGAGAGATACACAGATTCAGAGAGAGATGCACACACACTGAGAGAAACACAAACACATGATATGGAGAGTTACACATTCTGAGAGAGTCACACACAAACACACATACACACAGAGAGAGACAGACACATGCTGAGAGACACCCACATAAACACACATGCAGACACACAGAGACACACATTAAGAGAAACACACACATACTGAGTGACACACACAGAGAGGCACACACACACACTGAAAAGAGAGACACACAAAATGAGGGAGACACATATACTGTGAGAGAGACAACCACATGCAGAGAGACACACATACTGAGAGAGATGCAAACACACACATACAGTGAGAATGCAACACAGAGCAAGACACACACACATCCTAAGAGTAAGACACACACACTGAGAGACACAAACACACTAAGAAAGATACAGTGAGAAAGAAATAGACACCTGAGAGAAATACACACACACCAAGGACATACAAACAGCATACACACAGAAACAAGTTATAGAGACTGACTAACACACTGAGAGATACACACATACACACTAAGATACACAGATACACTGAGGAGACACACACTGAGCGAGACACAACACAATGAGAGAGACACACAGAGAAACACACACTGAGAGACATACACAAACTCTAAAAGAGACACATAACACACTGAGAGTGAGAGAAACACACAGAGTGAGACATGCATGCAATAAGAGACACACACATACAGAGAGACACAAATGTGAGAGAAAGTAACACACAGTGAGACAGAAACACATTGAGACACACACACACACTGAGAGAGACACACACAAACACTGAGAAATACACAAACATTGAGACACACACACTGAGGGACACACACAAACACCAAGAGAGACACTCATATTCACACAATGAAACAGACACAGACACACAGTGAGAGACACCGAGATACAGACAGAGAGAAAACACACAGATGAGAGAGACACATACATAAAGAGAGACACACAAACTGAGAAAGAAAAAGACACAATGAGAGGAAAACACACACTGAGAGAGACACACACACTGAATTGGATGGAAACACTTAGAGAGACACACACACAGACTGAAGAGACAAACACATACACTGAGAGACACACAGATACAGAGAGAGACACATACAGATGAGACAGAAACAAATATAGAGAGATACACGTGCAATGAGAAAGAAATATACACAGTGAGAGAAAAACACACACACTGAGGGATAGAACTGAATTGGATGAACATTTGAGAGAGACACATCCACTGAGACACATACACAAACTCACTGAGAAATCACAGACACACAAACTGAGAAAGAAACAAACACACACTGAGAGTCACCAAAACTGAGAGACACACATACAGAGACTGAGAGATACACACATTCACATGCTGAGAGAGAAACACACAAATACTGAGAGACCCCCACACATGGAGAGACACCCACACATAGAGAGACACACAAACACAGAGACTCACACAGAGAGACAAAATCACAGAGACACACATACTGAGAGAGACAAACACAGCAAGAGAGAGACACATACATATGCATAAATTCATAAACAGGGAAACACACACAATGAGAGACACAAACACACTAAGAGACACACACTGAATTAGAAACGGAAACAGTGATAGAGACACAGTGCATGACTGAAACTGACACACTGCATGTGACACACACACTGAAATAGAGGCACACACACAATCGCAGAGAGATACCAAACAATGAGAGACACACACACACTGAGAAAAACATGCACACAATGAGAGAGATGCACATACACACACTGACAAAGATACAACAAACAGTGTGATACACACACAGACACAAAGATACAGAGAGAAACACACACACACACACCGAGAGACACACAAACACACTGGGAGAGAGATGCACAAGTTATAGAAAGGTACAACCTGACAGAATGACACGCACGGAATTAAAATGTGATAGAGACACACACAAATTGTGAGACAGCCACATACATAGACATATAGAGACACATGCATTGAGAGAGACACACATACAGAGACATAGACACATACAGAGAGAGTCCCATGTGCAATGAGAGAGAGACACACACACAGACTGAGAGACACACAGAGAGACACACAGACACAGTGAGAGACAGACACACTGAATTAGACACTCACAAAAACTGATAGACACACACACACAGAGGGAGACTGAAACTGAAACCATGAAAGTCACATTCACAGTGAGAGAGAGGCACACAAACCCACACACAAAGAGAGGCACAAAACACTGAGAGAAACACACATACTGAAACACACACACACACAATGAAAGAGAGGCCTACACACACACACACTGAGAAAGATAAAGACACCCAGTGAGAGATACACACACATTGAGAGAAACACAGATATAGAGAGAGACACACAAACACACTGTGAGAAAGACCCACAAGATACAAAGGGATACACACACTGAGAGGGTGACAGACACATTACATACACTGAGAGAGACACACATATGGCGAGATACCCACATACACACACACACACACACACACACACAGAAACATGCACATTGAGAGAGACACGGAGAGAGACAGAGCCACAGATTGAGTGAGACACACACACACACAAACACTGAGAGATAGACACAGAGTCTGATAAAGAAACTTACCCACTGAGAGAAACATGCATATAATGAGAGGGATGCACACACTGAGGGAAAAGCACACATCCTGAGAGTCACACACACAGACACAGAGACAAACATACACACACTGAGAAAGTGACTGATACATACTGAGAGAGACACAGAGAATGAGTGCAACACACACAGACTGAGAGTGAGACACACACACTGAAAAACACACACACCCAGATGCTGAGAGAAACACACACACACTGAGAGTGAAACATACACTGAGAGACACACAGAGAAACACAGAAACTGAGAGAGAGAGACCCAAACACAACTAAGAGATATACATAAACACTGAAAGAAAGATACCCATACACTCAGAGGGAGACAAAGACACACAGAGACCCACACAGTTAGAGAAAAGCACATAGAGAGACACACATCCAGAAAGAGACACACACACATGATGGGAAAGAGACACACAGAAACAGACACACACACACACACACACACACACACTGAGAGTGGGACACAAACATTGAGAGTGGGACACAAACATTGAGAGTGGGACACACACACACACACACACACTGAGAGAAACATATAGAGACAGAGACAGACACATAAAGAGAGAGAGAGAGAAAGAGACATACAGAGACACACACGCAATGAGAGGGAGAGAAACATATACACTGAGAGAGAGAAACACACACATACTGACACACACACACACACAGAGGAAAAAACACATACACAGAGAGATAGACACACTGAGAGACACAGAGAGCAGGAGAGGGAGAAAGACATTCACAGAGACAAACACACACTGAAAGAGACAAACACACTGACACACATACAGAAAGACAAACACACAGTGTGAGAGAAACACACACACTTGACCAGTGCACACACACACACACTGTGTGAGAGATACACACACTGAGAAGGAAAAATTCACAGAGAGACACACATATTGAGAGAGAAACACACACACTGAGACACATATGAACTGAGAGTGTGTGTGTATGTCTCTCTCACTCTTTGTCTTTTTGCCTATCATTTTGTGTGTCTCTCTATGTGTGTGTCTCTCAGTGTGTATGTGTGGGTAGGTCTGTGTGTGTGTGTGTCAGTGTGTTTATCTCTTTCTCCGTGTTTCCATCCAATTCAGTGTCAGTATGTATGTCATTGTCAGTGTGTATGTCTCTCAGTATGTGTGTTTTTCTCTCATTGTGTATGTTTCTCTCTCAGTATGTGTGTCTCTCTCTGTTTGTGTTTCTCTCTGTATCTGTGTATCTCTCAGTGTGTGTGTGTGTCTCTTTCAATGTGTGTATCTCTCTCAGTGTGTATTCAAGAGTGTCTCTCAGTATGTGTGTGTCTCTCTCAGTGTGTCTGTCTGTGTGCATGTCTCTGTCTGTCTCTCTCTCATTGTATGTGTGTGTCTCTCTCAGTGTACATGTGTCTATCTCAGTGTGTCTCTCTCAGTGTGTGTGTCTCTGTCTCACTGTGTATGTGGCTCTCTCTGTATATGTGTATGTGTCTCTCAGTATGTGTGTCTCTCTCTGAATATGTGTCTCTCTCTCAGTGTGTTTAGGTGTCTCTCTTAGAGGATGTGTGTAACCCTCATTGTGTGTTTCTCTCTCAGTGTTTTTGTGTCTTTCTCAGTGTGTGTGTCTCTGTGTGTGTGTCAATGTGTGACTCGTATGTGTCTCAATGTGTGACTCGTTCACAGTATGTGTCTGTGTCTCTCTCAGTGTGTGTTGTGTGTATATGTCTCTCTCATGTATATAAGTGTGTCTTTCTCTCATTGTGTGTGTTTCTGTCTCTCTCAGTATGTGGGTCTGTGTCACAGAGTATGACTGTTCACGGTGTATGTACCTCTCTCTCTCAGTGTGTCTGTGCCTCTCTCAGTGTATGTGTGTTTGTGTCTCTCTCTCATTGTGTGTGCCTTAGTGTGTGTATATCTCTCTGTATGTATGTGCTTTTCACTGAGTATGTATCTCCCATGCTCAACGTGTGTGTTAATTGCTATCAGTGTGAGTGTGTCTCTCTTAGTGTGTTTGTCCCTGAGTGTGTGTATCTGTCCCACAGTGTATGTTTGTGTCTCTCAGTGTATTTGTCACTCTCAGTGTGTGTTGAGTCTGTGTATGTATATGTCCTTCAGTGTGTATGTTTCTCTCTCAGTGTGTATTTCTCTCAATGTGTGTGTCACAGTGTGTATCTGTGTTTTGGGGGGATGTCTCAGAGTATGTGTGTCTCTCTCTCACTTAGTGTGTGTGTGTGTGTTTCTAATATGTGTGTCCCTCATAATGTGTGTCTTTCATTGTGCATGTTTCTCTCAGTGTATATATTTATCTCTCAGTGTTTGTCTATCTCTCAGTGTGTCTCTCTGTGTACAACTGTGTATTTCAATGCATGATTCTCTCAATATGTAGGTGTCTCTCAATATGTGTATCTCTCTATCAGTGTGAGCATCCCTCTCAGTGTGTGTGTGTGTGTGTGTGTTAGTGTCTCAGTGTGTTTAATCTCTCTGTCTCTTGATGTGCCTATCTCTCTTTCTGTGTGTGAGTGTGTGTGTCTCTCAGTATGTGTGTCTCTGTATGTGACTCTCTCTCAGTGTGGATCGCTCTCTGTCTCAGTGTGTGTGTGTGTCCTCTCAGTATGAGTTACTTTCTCAGTGTTTGTGTGTCTCTGAGTGTTTATCTGTCTCATTGTCTGTGTCTCTCTGTGTCTCTGTGTTTGTGTATCTCTCAGTGTTTTTGTGTGTCTCTCTCTCCTAGTGTCTGTGTCTCTGTGTATCTCTGTGTGTATGTAGTATCTCTTTCAGTCTGTATGTATGTCTTTCTCAGTGCATGTGTGTGTGTCTCTCAGTGTGTATAACTGTCTCTCCGTCTGTGTATGTCTCTCTCAGTGTGTATTTGTGTGTCTTTCTGTGTGAGGGGATGTCTCAGTGTGTGTGTGTCTCTCAGTGTGTGTGTGTGTGACTCTCTCACAGTGTGTGTGTCTCTGTCACAGTGTGTCACTGTCACAGTGTTGGTGTCTCTCTGTGTGTGAATTTCTGTTTGTATGTGTGTGTTTCTCTCTCTGAGTTTGTATGTGTCTCTGTCATTTTGCGTTTGTCTCTCTTTCAGTTTGTGTATGTCTCTCTCAGTATGTGTGAATCTCTCTCAGGGTGTGTGTCTGTCATTGAGTGTGCCTCTCTCTCTTCATGTGTGTGTGTGTGTCTTTCTTTCAGTATGTGTATCTCTTTGTGTATGTGTGTCTGTGTGTCTCCTTCTCATGCTTGTGTCTGTTTGTATCTCAGAATGTGTGTCTCTCTCAGTGTGTGTGTCTCTCTCAATGTGTGTGTCTCTCAGTGTGTATGTGTGTGTCTCTAAGTGTGCACGTCTCAGTCTGTGTGTCTCCCTCTCTTGGAGTGTTTGTCTTTCTTGCAGTAAGTGTCAGTCTCTGTCTCAGTGTGTGTCTTGCACTGTGTATGTCTCTGTCTTTATGTGTCTCTCTTTCAATATGTATATGTCTCTCTCCATGTGTGTTTCTCTTATGATGTGTGTGTGTCTCTCTCAATGTTTCTCTCTCAGTGTGCGTGTGCATCATTCTCAGTGTGTGTGTTACTGTATTTCATTTTGTGGGACTCTCTCTCAGTGTGTGTGTGTGTGTCTCTCTGGGTGTGTATTGGATTTTCTATGTGTGTGTGTGTGTGTGTCTGTCAGTGTGAGTGTCACTGTCACTGTGTGAATTTCTCTCAGTGTTTGTGTTTTCCTCAGTGAATCTCTCTCACAGTGTATATTCTCAGTGTATGTGTGTGTATGTATCTCCCTATATATGTGTGTATATCTCTATCAGTGTGTCTGTGAATCTCTCTCAATGTGTCTTTGTGTGTGTGGGGGGCTGGCTATCAGTGTGTATGTGTCTTTGTGTTTATATTTTCTTTGTGTGTGTTTCTCTCTCTCAGGATGTCTGCTTACATTCCTCAGTGTGTCTATGGGTGTCTCTCCATGTGTGTATGTCTCTCTCAGTGTTTTCTGTGTCTCTCTCAGTGTGTGTGTGTTGTAGATGTCAATGTGTGTCTTTTGTGTCTCAGTGTATGTGTGTGTCTCTCTCTCAATGTGTGTCTCTCTTACAGTGAGTGTCTCTATCACAGTGCTGGTGTATCTATCTCAGTGTGTGAATTTCCTCAGTATGCATCTGTGTGTCTCAGTGTTTTTGTGTGTCTCTCTTTCAGTGTGTGTGTGCATATCTATCAGTATGTGTGTGTTTTCTTAGTGTTTGTTTTTCTCATTGTGTGTGCATATTTCTCATTATGTGTGTTTCTCTCAGTGTGTATGTTTATCTCTCAATGTGGGAGCTTGTCTCTCTCAGTGTGTGTGTCTCTCTCTCACTGTGTGGGTCTCTCTCTCAGGATGTGTGTCACTCTCTCAGTGTTTCCATCCCATTTAATGTTTCTGTATGTTTCTCAGTGTGTCTGTGCCACTCTCTGTATGTGTGACTTTCATTGTTTCTATATCTCAGTGTGGCTATGACTCTTTCAGTGTGTGTGTGTTTATCTCAGTGTGTGGGTCTCACTTAGTCTGTGAATCTCTCTCAGTTTATGTCATAGTGTATTTGTAAGTGTGTGTTCCTCTCTCTCAGTGTGTGTGTGTCTCTCAGAATGCATGTCTCTCTCACGTTGTTTGTGTATCTCAGTGTGTGTGTCTCTCTCAGTGTGTGCTGTGTCTCTCCCTGTCTGTGTGTGTCTGTGTGTATGTCTTTCTCAGTGTGTGTGTCTCTCTGTCAGTGTTTCAATCCGATTCAGTGTGTGCCATTCTGTGTGTGTCTCTCAATGGGTGTGGGTCTCCTTCTGTCACTGTGTGTGTGTTTTCTCTCATTTTTGTGTGTTTCTCCTCCTGTGTATCTCATTGACAATGTGTGTTTGTCTCTCCTCATGCGTGTTTGGGTCTTTCACTGTGTTTGTATGTCTGTCTGTCTGTCTCATTGTGTGTTTCTCTCATTATTTGTGTTTCTGTGTATCTCTATGTTTTGTGTCTCTCAATGTCTCTCTCCCCGTATCTCTATCTTAATGAGTGTGTCTCGCCCTGTGTGTATGTCTGTCACTCAGTGTGTATTTCTATTTCTCTCAGTGTGTGTGTGTGTCTCTCTCTCTCATTGTATGTGTGTTTCTCTCTCACTGTGTGGGTCTCTCTCTCAGTGTATTTGTCTCTCACTTAATGGGTGAATCTGCCTCAGAGTGGTTAATTGTGTATCTCTCACTGTGTGTTTCTCTCTTTCAGTGAGTGTCGTTCAGTGTGTGTGTCTCTCTCATGGTATTTTGTATCTCTCTCTGTATGTGTGTGTCTCTCAGTGTGTGTGTCTCTCTCAGTATGTTTGTGTCTCTTTGTGTGTGGTCTCTCTCTCAGAGTGTGTCACTCTCTCAATGATTTCATCTATTCTGTGTGTGTGTGTGTGTGTCTGTATGTGTGTGTCTCTCTCTGTATGTATCTCTTATAGTGTATCTGTGCCTCTTTTTGTGTATGTGTGTATGTGTGTGTGTGTCTCCCCCTCATGTTGTATGTCTCCTTCTCTCAGTTTATGTGTCTCTCTCTCAGTGTGAGTGTGTCTCTCTCTGTGTCTCTTAGTATGTGTGTCTCACCTTGTGTATGTGTCTCTCTCACTCAGTGTGTGTGGCTCTCTCAGTGTTTGTGTGTCACCGTCTGATTGTGTGTTTCTTATCTCATTGTGTGTGCCTCTGTGTTGTGTGACTCTCAGTGTCTGTGTGTCTATATTTCTCCTAGAGTCTGTGTCTCTGTGTGTCTCTCTGTGTGTATAGTCTCTCTCTGTTTAGTATGTCTCTTTCTCTCAGTCTATGTCTGTGTGTGTCTGAGTATGTGTGTGCATCTATCAGTGTGTTAGGGTCCCTCTCTCTTTGTGTGCACCTCTCTCAGTGTGCATTTGTGTGCATCTCTCTCACAGTGTGTGTGTCTATAAGTTTTGTGTTTCTCTCAGTGTGTGGGTGTTTCTCACTCTCTTTATGTTGCTATGTTGCTCTTTGTGTTTCTATCTTTCAGTGTGTGTGTATTTGACTCTCTCAGTGTGTGACTCTCAGTGTGCATGTGTCTCTTTGTATGAGCTGGTGTCTGTCTGTGCATGTCTCACTGTCAGGAGAAGTGTGCATCTCTGTCTCAGCATGTATCTTTCTCAGAGTGTGTTTTCCTCAAAATGTGTGTGCCTCTCCGTGTGTGTTTCTCTCTCAGTGTGTTATGCTCCTAGCCCAAGTCTCCAATGAAGACTGAGAGAACAAATCCACCACGGCAATGCAAGAGCAGGAAGGGAGTTTTTATTTCTAACTCGAATTAGGGCACTCTCTGCCACGTCCAACACAGTGAGTAAGGCGAGAGGCCCCAAGCCTTGAATTACAGCAGTATTTATAGACTTAGAACAAAGACAGGGAGTTGGCAAGGGCAGATTGGTTGCAAGGGGTTCTTGGCATCTATTAATTGGCTAATTTTTGTTCATGCGGGCTTGCTTAAGGAACTTTTTGTGTTATCTGGGCTAGCTCTAACCAGGCTACAGGGAATATGCTGACCGGCTGAGTCTCAAGGTAGGGGGGATGATGATCTCAGCTCCTTCTGGGCAGTGACCCAGCTTTTTCTGTGATTGTCGCTCTGGCTGCTTTAGTCCTTGAAGCTTGTCATGGCTTCTGTCAGGTCTCAACAAATGTATTTTGTGTCTCTCTTAGTATATGTGTCTCTCAGTGTATATATCTTTGTGTGTGTGTGTATCTCTCTCTCTGTGCATGTGGGTCTCTTTCTGTCAGTGTGTCTGTTTCTCTCTGTATGTGTCTCACTCTCAATGTGTGTTTCTCTCTTACAATGTGTGTCTCTCTCTCAGTGTATGTGTTTCTGTGTGTGTCTCTCTCATTGTGTGTGTCTCTCTCATTGTGTGTATATATCACTGTGTATGTCTTTCTCTGTGTGTGTCTCTCTCAGTGTGGATGTCTTTCTCCATGTGTTTTTCTTTTTCAGTATGTGTGTTTGCATTTCTCTCACTGTGCTGTGAATGTCTTTCATTGTATATATATCTTTGTGTGTGTGTTACACTCTCAGTGTGTGTGTCTCACTCAACGTGTGTGAAGCTTCCAGTTTTTGTCATTCTTTATCTCTCAGTATGTATTTCTATCTCTCAGTATGTGTGTCTCTCTCACAGTGTGTATTTGAGTCTATCACTATGTGTGTCTCTCTCAGTGTGTGCATCCCTCTCAGTTTGTATGTGTGGGTTTTTCTCTCTCAATGTGTGAGTGATGGTCTCTCAGTGTGTATGTCACTGTAACTGTGAATTTCTCTCGGTGTTTCTGTGTCTCATTCAGTATGTGTTTCCCTCAGTGTGTGTCTCTCTCTCACAGTGTGTATGTGTTCTCAGTGTGTGTGTGTATGTATCTACCTATATGTGTGTGTCACTCTTTCAGTGTGCATGTTTCTCTCTCAGTGTGTCTATGCATCTCTCAATGAGTATCTCTGTGTGTGTGTCAGGGTGTTTCTCAATGTGTGTGTCTTTTGTGAGTGTGTGTCTCTCCGTGTGTTTCTCTCTCTCAGAATATTTGTTTTTGTTTCTCATTGTGTCTGTGGGTGTCTCTCTCAGTATGTGTGTCTCTCATTGTGTGAGTGTCTCTCGTTGTGTGTGTTTCTCTCTCAATATGTGTCTGTCTCTCTCAGTATGTGTGTCTCACTCTCAGCGTGTGAATCTCACTCAGTTTGTGTCATTGTGCATCTGTCAATGTGTGTTCCTCTCTCACAGTGTGTGTGTCAGAGCGTGTCTCTCTCACATTTTGTCTTTGTGTATTTCAGTGTGTGTGTGTGTCTCAGTGTGTGTTGTGTCTCTCTCTGTATGTGAGTCTCTGTGTGTGTGTTTGTGTCTTTCTCAGTATGTGGATCTCTCTCTCAGTCTGTCTCTCAGTCAGTGTTTCAATCTCATTCATTGTGTGTGTCTCGGTCTGCATGTGTGTGTCTCTGTCTGCATGTGTGTGTCTCTCATTGTGGACGGGGTCTCCTTCTGTCACTGTGTGTGTGTTGTTGTCTCACTTATGTGTGTTTCTCCTTGTATGTGTCTCATTCACAATATGTGTTTGTTTCTCTCCATGTGTGTGTGGCTCTCAGTCTGTGAGGGCTCTCAGTGTGTTTGTGTGTCTGTCTCATTGTGTGTTTCTCTCACTGTTTGTGTTTCTGTGTGTCTCTATGTGTTGTGTCTCTCAGTGTGTGTGTGTGTGTCTCTCTCTCCCAGTGTATGTATATGGTCTCTCCTTCAGTGTGTATGTTTGTTTTGTCTCTCTCAGTATGTGTGTGTGTATCTCTCTCACTGTATATGTATTTATCTCTCACTGTGTGTCCCTCTCAGTGTATTTATCTCTCACTTAATGTGTGAATCTCCCTCAGAGAGTATCATTGTGTATCTCTCAGTGTGTATTTCTCTCAGGGTTTTTTTAATCACTCTCTGTATATGTGTGTCTCTCAGTATGTGTCTCTATCAGTGTGTGTGTGTGTCTCTCTCAGAATGTGTCACTCTCTCAATGAATCCATCCATTCAGTGTTTGCGTGTGTGGTTCACTCTCTTAGAGTCTGTGTCTATGTGTGTCTGTATGTGTGTGTAGTCTCTCTCTCAGTGTGTATGTCTCTCTCAGAATGTGTGTATGTGCCTCTCAGTTTGTGTTTTGTGTGATTATGTATCTGTGTATGTCTGTCAGTATGTGAGTGACACTCTCTCAGTGTGTGTGTGTTTCTCTCAGTGTTTCCATCCCATTCAGAGTGCTTGTCTCTCAGTGTGTGTATTTCTCTCTCAGTTTTGTGTGTCTCTGTCTGTCTATATGTCTTTCAGTGTGCGTCTGTCTCTCTTTCAGTGTGTATGGCACTTGCAGTGTGTTTGTGTGTCTCTTGCAGTGTGTTTGTTTGTCTCTGTTTCTATGATTGCTTGTGGCCCTGTGTGTGTGTCTCTGTGTTTGTGTGTGTGTTTCACTCTCAGTGTGTATGTGTGTATCTCTCTCAGTGTGAGTTTTTTGCTATCTCAGTGTCTGTCTCTTTCTCAGTGTATGCCTATCTTACTGTGTTATGTGGTTCTCTCTCATTGTGTGTGTGTGTCTTTCTCTCAGTGTGTGTCACTCTCTCAGTGATGCCTTCCCATTCATTGAGCATGTCTGTGTCTCAGTGTGTGTGTCTCTCTGTCTGTGTGTGTTAATTGTGTTTGTCTCTCAGTATCTGTGTGTGTTTCTCTCTCAGTGTGTGTCTTTGTGTGTGTGAACTTCTGTGTGTTTCTCTCTCAGTTTCTCTGTGTTTGTGAGGCTCAATGAGTGTGTCTCTATCTCAGTTTGTGTGTGTCTTGCTCTTTGTGTGTATGTCTCTCTCCCTCAGTATGTCTCACTCTCAGTGTTTGTCTGTGTCTCTCTCAGTGTGTGTGGCTCTCAGTGTGCTTGCATGTTGTCTCATTTTGTGTTTCCCTCTCATTGTGTGTGTCTCTGTTTGTGTCTCTATGTATGTGTCTCTAGGGTTTCTGTGTGTCTTTCTCCCAGTGTCTGTGTCTGTGTATGTGTATATGGTCTCTCTCTGAGTGGGTATGTCTGTCTCTCTCAGTATGTGTTTCTCCATCAGAATGTATGTTTCTCTCAGTGTATGTCTGTGTATGTCTGAGTATGTGTGTGCATCTATCAATGTGTGCGGGTCCTTCTCTCCTTGTGTGAATCTCTCAGTGTGCATGTATGTGCGTCTCTCCCACAATGTTTGTGTCTATCAGTGTCTGTGTGTCTCTCTCAGTATGTGGGTGTGTCTTACTGTGTCCATTTGTGTTGCTGTGTGTGTTTCTATATTTCAGTGACTGTGTGTTTGACTCTCTAGGTATGTGACCCTCAGTGTGTGTGGGTCTCTTTGTATGTGTTGGTGTCTCTCTGTTTGTGTGTGTCTCACTGTCAGTGGAAGTGTGTGTCTCTGTCGCAATATGTGTGTCCCTTTCTCAGTCTGTCTCTGCCTCAGTATGTGTGTCCTTTTAAATGTTGTTGTTGGATCACGACACTGGACTTCTTGGTCCCCAGAGGAGAAGAATTCAATCCTGGGCCAGAGATGAGGCTTGACTGCTCAGAGCATTTGTGTAATAAAGTTTTATTAAAGTATAAAGGATATAGAGAAAGCCTCTGACATAGGTATCAGAAGAGGGAAGAAAGAGTAACCCCTTTTTAGTGTTAGCAATGAAGTTACATACTCTCTAATGAATCCAAAGAATGTAAAGACCTCACCAGACCTACTCCCATAGTTTACACTTTAAGATAACAGAATTAGCCAGGAGGTATTATCCAGAGACTGTCCTCAGGCAGAATACTTTAGAATTCCAGACGCCTCTCTCCTTGGGGATCCATAGACTTCTTATCAACTTGCCTTCTTATCAACTCACCTTTCTCAGTCTGTGTTTATGTGTTCCTCTCAGTGTGTGTTTCTCTAACGTGTATTTTGTGTCTTTCCCTCTATGTATGTGTCTCTTAGTGTGTGTCTCTCTCTTTCCATGTGTATGTGCGTCTCTCTGAGCATGTGAGTCTCTCTGTCTGTCAGTGTGTGTGTTTCTCTCTGTATGTATCTCACTCTCAGTGTGTGTTTGTCTTTATCCATGTGTGTCTCTCTCTTTCAGTGTGTGTGTTTCTGTGTGTGTATCTCTCATTTTGTGTGTGTCTGTCAGTGTGTATGTCTTTCTCAGTGTGTATGTGTGTCTCTCAGTGTGTGTGCATCTCTCTCATTGTGTGTGTCTCTGTGTTTCTGTGTGTGTCTGTGTGTGTGGTTCTCTCAGGGTTTCTGTGTGTCTCTCTTCTAATGTCTGTGTGTTTCTGTGTGTATATAGATCAGAGATCTGAGTGTGTATGCCTGTCTCTCTCATTGTGTGTGTCTCTGTCAGTGTGTGTGTTTCTCTCAGTGTCTGTCTGTGTTTTTCTGAGTATGTGTGTGCATCTATCAGCATGTGAGTTTCTCTGTCTCCTTGTGTGCATCTTTCTCAATGTGCATGTGTGTGCTTCTCTCTCACAGTTTGTCTATCTGTCAATGTGTGTGTCTGTTACTCAGTGTGTGGGTGTGTCTCACTCTCCATTTGGGTTGCTGTGTGTTTCTATCTTTCAGTATGTGTGTGTGTGTGTGACTCTCTCAGTGTGTGAGTGTCATTTATATCTCTTTGTATGTGTTGGTCTCTCTCTGTGTTTCTCTGTCAGTGGAAGTGTGTGTCTCTGTCTCAGTATCTCTTTCTAAGTTTGTGTGTGTCTCTCAGTATGTCTCTGTCTCAGTGTGTATATAGCTCTCTCCATGTTTGTGTGTCTCTCTGTGCATGTGGGTCTCTTCCTTCAGTGTATCTGTTTCTCTGTGTATGTGTCTCACTCTCAATGTGTGTTTGTCTCTCTCCATGTCTGTGTTTCTGTGTGTGTCTGTCTCATCGTGTGTGTGTCTCTCTGTCAGTGTGTGTGTCTTTCCCATGTGCGTTTCTGTCTCTCACTATGTGTGTTTTGGTTTCTCTCAGTGTGTCTCTGGATGTCTTTCATTGTGTATATATCTCTGTGTGTGTGTGACTCTCTCAGAGTGTGTGTGACTCTCTCAGTGTGTGTGTGACTCTCTGTGTGTGTGTGACTCTCTCAGTATGTGTGTGTGTCTCACTCAATGTGTGTGAAACGCTCAGTTTTTGCCATTCTTTATCTCTCAGTGTGTGTTTCTCTCTTTCAGTATGTGTGTCTTTCAGTATGTGTGTGTCTCTCACAGTGTGTGTTTGAGTATATCACTGTGTGTTTCTCTCGCAGTGTATGCTGTATCTCTATGTGTGTGTCTCTCAGTGTGTTTGTGTGTGTCTCTCTCAGTATGTGTGAATTTCTCTCATGTGTGTGCCTCTCTTCCTGTGTGGGTGTCTTTCTCTCAGTGTTAGTGTATCTTTGTGTATCTGTCTATGTGTCTCTCATGTGGCTCTGTGTCTCATTCTCAGTGTTTTTGTCTGCTATTATCTCAGAGGATGGGTCTCTCTCAGTGTGTGTGTGTCTCAGTGTGTGTGTGTCTCAGTGTGTGTGTGTGACTCTTTTAAATATGTCTGTCTCTGTGTATCTCTGTGTGTTCACTGGTGTCTCTGAGTCTGTGTATCTCTGAGTCTGTGTATCTCTCATTGTGTGTGTGTGCTTCTCTTTGTCTGTGTGTGTATGTCATTGTCTATTTTTCTCTCAGTATGTATGTTTATCTCTCAGTATGTGTGTGTGTATCACACAGTGTATGTGGGTATCTCAGTGTATATGTCTCTCTCAGTTTGTGTGTCTCAGCCTGTGTGTGGTTCTTTTAGTGTGTATATTTATCTCTCAGTCTATGTCTCTCTCAACATGAGTCTTTGTGTGTTTCTCTGTGTGTGGGTTGTCTCTCAGTGTGTGTGTGACTCTCTCACAGTGTGTGTGTGTCTCTGTCACGCTGTGTGTGTCACTGTCACAGTGTTGGTATCTCTCTCTCAGTTTGTGAATTTCTTTCAGTGTGTGTGTGTCTCTCTCTCTGACTTTGTGTGTGGCTCTTTCTCAGTGTGTGTTTGTCTCTTTCATTTGTGTGTTTCCCTCTCAATGTGTCTGCCTCTCTCTCAGAGTGTGTTTCTCTCTTCATGTGTTTGTGTCTTTCTCTCAGTATGTCTGTCCCTTCATGTGTGCTTGTGTCTATGTGTCTCTTTCTCTGTGTTTGTGTCTGTTTGTATCTCAGAGTATGTGTCTCTCTCAATGTGTGTGTGTCTCAGTGTGTGTGTGCCTTTCTCTGACTATGTCTCTCTCTGTGTGTCTCTGTGTGTGTAGTTGGGTGTCTCTCAGTATATGTGTGTGTCTCTCTCTAAGTGTGCATGTCTCAGTCTGTCAGTGTGTATGTCTCCCTCTCTTAGTGTGTTTGTTTTTCTCGCAGTACATGTGTCAGTCTCTGTTAGTATGTGTCTCTCTCACTGTGTATATATCTCTCTCTTTATGTCTCTCTTTCAATATGTGTTTATCTCTCTCCATATGTGTTTCTCTCTCTCTTGATGTGTGTGTGTCACTCTCAATATTTCCTGTGTCTCTCTCAGTGTGTATGTGTATATCTCGCAGGGTGTGTGTTACTCTATTTTATTTTGTGGGACTCCCTCTTATTGTGTGTGTGTCTCTCTCAGTACGTGCATCCCTCTAAGTGTGTGTGTGTGGCTCTCTGAGTGTGTGTATGTTTTTCTCTCTTGGTGTGTGAGCGACAGTCTCTCAATGTGTACGTCACTGTAACTGTGAATTTCTCTCAGTGTTTATGTGTCTCGCTCAATGCATGTTTCTCTCAGTGTGTCTGTTTCTCTCACAGTGTGTATGTGTTCTCAGTGTGTGTGTGTGTGTGTATCTGCCTATATGTGTGTGTGTCTATCTTAATGTGAATGTTTCTCTCTCAGTGTGTCTGTGTATCTCTCTCAGTGAGTGTCTGTGTGTGTCTGTGTGTCTCTCAGAGTGTGTGTGTCTTTGTGTGTGTGTGTCTTTCTGTGTGTGTTTCTCTCTCTTAGGATGCTTGTGTTTCTCAGTGTGTCTGTGGGTGTCTCTCAATGTATGTATGTCTCTCTCAGTGTTTTTTGTCTCTCTCAGTGGGTGTGTGTTTTCTCTTTCAGTGTGTGTAACTCCCATTGTGTGTGTGTCTCTCATCATGTATGTTTGTCTCAATGTGTATGTTTATCTCTTAGTGTATGTCTGTCTCTCTCAGTGTATATGTGTGTGTCTCTCAATTTATATGTATTTATCTCTCACTGTGTGTGTCCCTCTCAATGTATTTGTCTCTCACTTAATGTGTGAATCTCCCTCAGAGCATATCATTGTGTATTTCTCAGTGTGTATTTCTCTCTCTCAGTGAGTGTGTCACTATGTGTGTCTCTCAGGGTAGTTTGGGTCTCTCTCTGTATGTGTGTGTCTCTCTCAGTGTATGTGTGTGTCTGAGTGTATGGATCTCTCTCAGAATGTGTCACTGTCTCAATGAATCCATCCATTCAGTGTTTGTGTGTGTGGGTCTCTCTCCTCGAATCTGTGTCTATGTGTGTCTCAGTTTGTCACTTTGTATCTGTCAGTGNCTGTCTGTATGTGTTCCTCTCTGTCAGTGTGTGTTGCTCTCTCTCAGTGTGTGTGTGAATCAGAATGTGTGTTTCTCTTACACTGTGTGTTTGTGTATTTCAGTGTGTATTGTGTCTATGCATGTGTGTGTCTGTGTGGCTTTCTCAGTTTGTGGGTCTCTCTATGTGTGTCTCTCAGTCAGTGTTTAAATCCCATTCATTGTGTGTGTCTCACTCTGTATGTGTGTGTGTATCTCGCTCTGTATGGGTGGATCTCCTTCTGTCACATAGTGTTTCTCTCATTGTTTGTGTTTCTGTGTGTCTCTATGTTTTATGTCTCTCAGTGTTTGTGTGTGTCTCTCTCCCAGTGTCTATGTGTCTGTGTGTATGTTCTTTCCCTCAGTGTGTATGTCCGTCTCTCTCAGTATGTGTGTGTGTCTCTCTCTCTCACTGTATGTTTATTTCTCTCTCACTATGTGTGTCTCTTTCTCAGTATATTTGTCTCTCATTTAATGTGTGAATCTCCCTCAGAGTGTGTCATTGTGTATCTCTCAGTGTTTATTTCTCTCTCTCAATGAGTGTCTCTTAGTGTGTGTGTATCTCGATGTATTATGTGTCTCTGTATGTGTATGTATCTCTCAGTGTGTATGTGTGTTTGTCTCTGTGTGTGTGGGTCTCTCTCTCAGAGCGTGTCATTTTCTCATGATTCCGTCCATTCAGTGTGTGTGTGTCTCAATGTGTGTGTCTTTCTCTGTATATGAGCATCTCTGTATGTGTGTATCTCTTATAGTGTGTCTGTGTCTCTGTCAGTGTATGTCTCCCTCTCTTGTTGTCTGTCTCCTCTCAGTTTGTGTGTCTCTCTTTCAATGTGAGTATGTCTCTCTCTCTGTGTCTTATCTTACTGTGTGTCTCTCACCCTGTGTGGGAGGGCCTATCTCTCAGTGAGTGTGTGTGTCAGTCTCAGTGTGTGTGTCTCTCTCTTTCAGTTTTGTGGCTCTCTCAGTGTTTGTGTGTCACTGCTGATTGTGTGTTTCTTATCTAATTGTGTGTGTCTATGTGTGTCTTTGTGTTTGTGTGACTCAGTGTTTTTGTGTTTTCAGTGTTTGTGTTTCTCTCCTACTGTGTGTCTCTTTCTGTGTATAGTCTCTCATTGTGTAGGTCTCTTTCTCTTAATGTGTTTCTCTGTGCTTCTCAGTTTGTGTTTGTGTGTCTGTGTCTTTCTGTCAGTGTGTGAGTGATCCTCTCTCAGTGTGTGTCTCTCTCTCAGTGTTTCCATCCCATTCATTGTGTTTGTATCATATTGTGCATATTTCTGTCTCTGTATGTGTGTGTCTCTCATTGTGTGTTTCTTTCTCTAATAGTGTGTGTGCTTCTCTCTCACTTATGTGTATCTCTGTCTGTATGTGTGTCTCTCAGTGTGTGGGGCTCTTGCAGTGTGTTTTTGTTTCTCTATCTCACTGTGTGTTTCTATCATTGTTTGTGTCTCTGTGTGTGTCTCTCTCTGTTTGTGTGTGTGTCTCTCACAGTGTCTGTGTCTGTGTGTGTTTGTATGGTCTCTCAGTGTGTATGTCTCTCTCTCAGTGTGTGTGTTTTTTTGTCTCAGTGTGTATATCAATCTCTCAATGTGTGTCTGTGTATGTGTCTGTCAGTGTTTGTGTGTTCCTAATTTGGTTTGTGCTGTTCTCAGTGCACATGTATGTGTGTCTCTCTCACAATGTGTGTCTCTCAGTGTGTGTGTGTGTGTCTCACAATGTGTGTATGTCTCTCTCACAATGTGTGTGTCTCTCAGCAAGTGTCTCTCTCTCTCAGTGTGTGTGTCTGTCTGTCTCTGTTTGTGTCTCTCAATGTTTGTGTGTTTCTGTCGTTCAGTGTGCATTTGTGACTTTCTCAGTATGTGTTCATCTGAGTGTGTGTCTCTCTTAGTGTATGAATCTCTCTTTGAATGTGTCTCTCTCTTTGTGTGTGTCTCTCTGTGTGTTTTTTGTCTCTCTTTGTAAGTGCCCGTCTCTCAGTGTGTGTGTGTCTCTCTCAGTTTGTGAGTGTGCGTGCTTCTAAGGATGTGGGTCTCTCTCTCAGAGTGTATCACTCTCACTGATTCCATTCCATTCACTGGGTATGTCTGTGTCTCTGTGTGGGTGTCTCTCTGCCTCTCTGTGTTAATTCCAGGGTGTTTCTCTCTCACGATTTGCGTGTGTGTCTGTCGTGGTGTGTGTCTCTGTGTCTATGAATTTCTGTGTGTTTATCTCTCTCAGTTTCTGTGTATTTGTTGCTCAGTGAGCGTGTCTCTATCTCATTGTGTATGTCTCGCTCTGTGTGTGGCTGTCTCCCTCTCAGTGTGTATATGTGTCTCACTTTCAGTGTCTGTTTGTATCTCTCTCAGTGTGTGTGGCTCTCTCAGTGTGCTTGTGTGTATGCCTCATTGTGTGTTTCTCTCTCATTGTATGTGTCTCTGTGTGACTCTGTGTGTCTCCGTGTGTCTGGGTGTGTATATGGTCTCCCTCTCAGTGTATATGTCTTTTTGTCTCAGATTGTGTGTCTCTCTGTGTTTCTCTGTGTCTGAGTATGTGTGTGTGTATCACTGTGTGAGGGACCCTCTCTCCTTGTGTGCAACTCTCTCAGTGTGCATGTGTGTGTCTCTCACACAGTGCATGTCAGTGTGTGTTTGTCTCTTTCAGNGTCTCTCACTCTGTGTGTTTCTCTCAGGATATTTTGTCTCTCTCTAAGTGACTCTGAGTGTGTGTGGGTCTCTCAGAGTGTGTCACCCTTTCAATGAATCCATCCATTCAGTGTTTGTGTCTGTGGGTCTCTCTCCTAGAGTCTGTGTCTCTGTGTGTCTCTGTGTGTTTGTAGTCTTTCTCTCAGTGTGTTGGTCTCTTTCTCTCAGTCTTTCTCTCAGTGCCTCTCGGTTTGTGTCTGTGTGTCTCTGTATCTGTGTATTTCTGTCCATGTGTGAGTGACCCTCTCTCAGTGTGTGTGTCTCTCTCAGTGTTTCCATCCCAATCAGTGTTGTTTCCTTTCAGTGTGTGTATGTCTCTCTCTGTATTTGTGTGTCTCTCATTGTGTGTGTCTTTCTCTATCACTGTGTGTGTTTCTCTCTCAGTTATGTGTGTCTCTGTCTGTATGGGTGTTTCTCAGTGTGTGTCTATCTCCCTCAGTATGTGTGGCTCTTGCAGTGTGTTTGTGTGTCTCTGTCTCACTATGTGTTTCTATCATGGTGTCTGTATGTGTGTCTCTGTTTGTGTGTGTGTCATCTCTCCCAGTGTCTGTGTCTGTGTGTGTGGGGTGGCATCTCTCTCACAGTGTGTGTGTCTTTCTCTCCATGTGTCTGTGTGTCTCAGTGTGTGTGTGTGTTTCTGTCTCAGTGTGTATATCAATCTCTCAGTGTTTGTCTGTGTAAGTGTCTGTCAGTGTTTGAGTGTTCTTAGTTGGTTTGTTCCTCTCTCAGTGTTCATGTATACGTTTCTCTGTCACAATGTATGTGTCTCAGTGTGGTTTGTGTCTCTCTATATGTTTGTGTCTCTCAATGTGTGTTTCTCTCTTTCAGTGTGAGTTTCTCCCTCTCCCAGTGTGTGTGTGTGTGTGTCTCTAAGTGTGTGTGCATCTCTCTTTCAGTGTGTGTGTCTGTTTCTCTGTCAGTGTCTCTGTGTGTCTCTCAGTGTGTGTGTGTCTCTCTCAGTTTGTGTGTGTGTGTGTCTCTCACTCAGGGTGTGACACTCTCTCAATGATTCCATCCATTCAGTGTTTGTGTGTGTGTCTGTCTCCTAGAGGGTGTGTCTCTGTGTGTGTGTAGTCTCTCTCTCAATGTGTATGTCTTTTTATCTCAGTGTGTGTGTGTGTATGCCTCTGATTTTGTGTCTGTGTGTATCTGTGTATCTGTGTATGTCTGTCAGTGTGTGAGTGACCCTTTTCAGTGTGTGTCTTCCTGTGTGTTTCCATCCCATTCAGGGTGTTTTTATTTCATTGTGTATGTCTCTCTCTGTATATGTGTTTCTCTCATTGTGTGTGTCTTTCTCTATCAGCATCAGTTTTTCTCTCTCAGTTTTTTGTCTCTGTCTGTATGTGTGTCTCTCAGAGTGTGTCTGTCTCTCTCCCGCTGTGTATGTCTCTTGCAGTGTGTTTGTATGTCTCTGTGTATTTCTATAATTGTTTGTGTCTCTGTGTGTGTGTCTCTGTGTTTGTGTGTGTGTCTGTCTCCTAGACTCTGACCTGTGTGTGTGTGTGTATGTGTCATCTCTCTTTCTTGTGTATGTCTCTCTCTCACTGTGTGTGTGTCTCAGTGTTTGTGTGTATCCATCTCAGTTCATATATCGCTATCTACATGTTTCTCTGTGTATGTGTCTGTCAGTGTTTGAGTGTTCCTATCTTGGTTTGTGCCTCTCTCAGTGCGCCTGTATCTGTGTCTCTCTCAAAATGCCTGTGTCTCTCAGTGTGTGTGTGTGTTGCTCACAGTGTGTGTCTCATTGTGTGTCTCGCTCAGTGTGTGTGTGTATTTCTCTGTATGTTTGTGTCCCTCAAGGTTTGTGTGTTTCTCTTTCAGTGTGCATTTGTGACTTTCTCAGTATGTGTGCATGTGAGTGTGTGTCTCTCTTATTGTGTGAAACTCAATATGTGTGTCTCCCACAACGTGTGTACCTCTCAGTGTGTGTCTCTCTCTGTATGTCTCAGTGTATGTGTGTCTGTCTCTGTATTTTGTGTCTCTCAATATTTGTGTGTTTCTATCTTTCAGTGTGCATTTGTGACTTTCTCAGTATGTGTGCATCTGAGTGTGTGTCTCTTTTAGTATGTGTATCTCTCTCAGTGGGTGTGTCTCTCACACAGTGTGTGTGTCTCTCTCACTCTTTTGTGTCTCTCTCTGTATGTGCATGTCTCTCAGTGTGTGTGTCTCTTTCTCAATGTGTGTGTGGTGTGTTTCTAAGGGTGTGAGTCTCTCTCTGAGTGAATCAGTCAGTAATTCCATCCCATTCATGTGTATCTGTGTGTGTGTCTCTCTCTCTGTCAATTTCTGTGTGTTTCTCTCTCTTAGTATCTGTGTGTATGTTCCTCTTGGTGTGTGTCTGTGTGTGTGTGAATTTGTGTGTGTTTATCTCTCTCAGTGTCTCTGTGTATGTGTCGCTCAGTGAGTGTGACTCTATCTCAGTGTGTCAGTGTCCCACTCTGTGTGTGTGTGGTCTCTCTCACTGTGTGTGTGTGTGTGTCTCACTTTCAGTATGTGCGTGTGTCTCCTTCAGTGTGTGTGTATCTTTCAGTGTGCTTGTGTGTCTGTCTCATTGTGTGTTTCTCCCTCATTATGTGTGTCTCTGTGTGTGTTTCCCAGTGTATGTGTATTTGTTTCTCTGTAGGTTTCTCAGTGTGTAGGTCTGTTTCTCTCAGTGTATGTGTGTTTCTCTCATTATGTGTGTCTCTGTCTGTATGTGTCTCTCAGTGTGTCTCTCTCTCTCTCAGTGTGTGTGGCTCTTGCAGTATGTTTGTATATCTCTGTCTCATTGTGTGTTTCTATCATTGTTTGTGTCTGTGTGTGTGTCTCAGTGTTTGTGTGTGTATCTCTCTCCCAGTGTCTGTGATTCTGTGTGTGTGTCTCTCTCTCAGTGTGTCTCTTTCTCTCAGAGTGTGTGTGTTTGTGTGTGCCTCTCAGTTTGTGTCTGTGTGTGTGTGAATCTGTGTAAGTCTGTTGGTGTCTGAATGACTCTCCCTCAGTGTGTCTCTCTCTGTATTTCCATCTCATTCAGTATGTCTGTCTCCATATGTGTGTCTCTCTCATTGTGTGTGTCTTTCTCTATCCTTGTGTGTATGTCTCTCTCAGTTATGTTTGTCTCTGTCAGTATGTGTGTCTCTCAGTGTCTGTCTTTCAGTCTCTCAGTGTGTATGACTCTTGCAGTGTGTTTGTGTGTCTCTGTCTCACTTTGTGTTTCTATCATTGTGTCTGTGTGTGTGGCTTTCAGTGTTTGTGTGTCTCTCTCCCAGTGTCTGTGACTGTGTGTGTATGTTGTCTCTCTCAGTGTGTATTTCTCTCTCTCAGTGTGTGTGTGTCTCAATGTTCGTGTGTTTCCATCTCAGCTTGAATGTCACTCTCTCAGTGTGTGTCTGGGTATGTGTCTGTCAGTGTTTGAGTGTTGCTACATGGTTTGTACCTCTCTCAGTACACATGTATGTCTGTCTCTCTCACAATGTGTGTATCTCGTGTGTGTGTCTTTCTCAGTGTGTGTGTCTGTCTCTGTATTTTGTGTCTCTCAATGTTTGTGTGTTTCTGTTTTTCAGTGTATATTTGTGACTTTCTCAAATGACTTTCTCAGTGTGTAACTTTCTCCTACACTGTCACAGAAACTGGGAGAGAGACACACATACAAACACTGAGAGAGACATACACAGACACAAATAATAATAGAAACAAACAGTGAGACAAAGACACACAAACACACTGCAAGTGCCACACACACTGAGAGACACACATACAGACAGAAACACACATAACTGAAAGAAACACACACACTTATAGAGAAAGACACACAAAATGAGACAGACACACACACACATCCGTATGTGTCTCTTTCAGTGTGTATGGCTCTCTCAGTGTGCTTGTGTGTCTCATTGTGAGTTTTTCTCTCATTATATGTGTCTCTGTGTGTGTGTCTCCCAGAGTGTGTGTATCTGTGTGTGTGTATGGTCTCTCTCTTATTGTGTATTTCTGTTTCTCTCAGTGTGTGTGTGTCTCTCTCCATCTGTGTGTCTCTCATTGTATGTGTTTTTCTATATCAGGTTGCATTTTTCTCTCAGTTATGTGCATCTCTTTCTGTATGTATCTCTCAGTGTGTGTCTGTCTGTCTCTCAATGTGTGTCTGTCTCTCTCTCAGTGTGTGTGGTTCTTGCACAGTGTTTGTGTGTCTCTGTCTCACTGTGTGTTTTTAGTATCATCTGTGTCTCTAGTATTGTTTGTGTCTCTATGTTTGTGCCTCTCAATGTTTGTGTGTTTCTATCATTCAGTGTGCATTTATGACTTTCTCAGTATGTGTGCATCTGAGTGTGTGTCTCTCTTAGTGTATGAATCTCTCTCAGTATGTGTGTCTCTCTTACAATGTGCGTGTCTCTCCTAGTGTGGTGTGTGTCTCTCTATGTGTGTGTGTCTCAGTGTGTGTGTGTGTGTGTGTATCTCTCTATGTGTGTGTGTTTGTCTCTAATGGTTTGGGTCTCTCTCACAGAGTGAATCACTCAGTGATTCCATCGCATTCATGAGTATATCTGTGTCTCTGTGTGTGTGTCTCTCTGTCTCTGTGTGTATGTCTCTCTGTCTCTGTGTGTTAATTTCTGCATGTTTCTCCCCCTCAGTTAAGTGTGTGTGTCTCTCTTGGTGTGTGTCTCTGTATGTGTGAATTTCTGTGTGTTTATCTCTCTCAGTGTCTCTGTGTGTGTGTTGCTCAGTGAGTGTGTCTCACTCTGTGTGTGTGGGTCTCTCTATCAGTGTCCTTGTGTGACTATCTCATTGTATGTTTTTCTTTCATTGTGTGTGTCTCTGTGTGTCTCTGTGTGTGTCTGCCAGTGTGTGTGTATTTGTGTGTGTGTGTGGTCTCTCTCTCAGTGTGTATGTCTTTTTCTCTCAGTGTCTGTGTGTCTCTCTCCATATATGTGTGTCTCTCATTTTGTGTGTCTTTTTTTATCAGTGTGTGTGTGTGTTTCTCTCAGTTATGTGTGTTTTTGTCTGTGTGTGTGTCTCTCGGTCAGTGTGTGTGGCACTTGCAGTGTGTTTATGTGTCTTTGTCTCACTGTGTTTCTATCATTGTTTATGTCTCTGTGTGTGTGTTTCTCAGTCTTTGAGTGTTTGTCTCTCTCCCAGTGTCTATGACAGTGTGTGTGTGTGTTGTCTCTCTCAATGTGTATGTCTCTCTCTAGGTGTATGTGTATCTCAGTGTGTGTGTGTTTCTGTCTCAGTGTGCATATCATTCTCTCAGTGTGTGTCTCTGTATGTGTCTTTTAGTGTTTCAGTGTTCCTAACTTAGTTTGTGCCTCTCTTAGTGCACATGTATGTATGTCTCTATCAGACTGTGTGGGCCTTCCAGTATGTGTGTCTCTCTCTAAATATGTGTGTGTCTTTCTCACCATGTGTGGGTTTCTCAGTGTGTCTGTCTCTCTCAATGAGTCTATCTCTCTCAGTGTGTGCATTTCTCTCAGTATGTGTTTGTTTCTCTCAGTGTATGTGTGTCTCAGTGTTTTTGTGTGTGTCTCTCTCTCAGTGTGTTTGTGCATATCTATCAGTATGGTTGTGTTTTCTCTCTCATTGTGTGTTTTTCTCATTGTATGTGCATGTTTCTCATTGTGTGTATTTCTCTCTGTGTGCATGTTTACCTCTCATTGTGTGTGCTTGTCTCTCTCAGTATGTGTGTTTCTCTCTCACTGTATGTGTGTGTGACTCTCTCAATGTGTGTCTCTCTCTGATTGTTTATTTCTGTCACCCTGTGTGTCTCTTAGGGTATGTGTCACTCTTTCATTGTTTCCATCCCATTTAGTGTGTGTGTATGTCTCTCTGTGTGTGTTGCTCTCTGTATGTGTGACTTCACTGTTTCTGTATTTCTGTGTCTGTGACTCTCTCAGTGTGTGTGTGTGTTTTCTCAGTGTGTGTGTGTCTCACTCTCAGTGTGTGAATCTCTCTGTTTGTGTCATTGTGTATCTGTCAGTGTGTGATCCTTTCTTTCAGTGTGTGTGTCTCCAGTCTGCCTGTCTCTCTCACATTGTGTGTCTGTCTAATTCAGTGTATGTGTGTCTCTCTGTGTGTCGTGTGTCCCTGTCTGTATGTGTGTGTCTCTGTGTTCTTTCTCAGTGTGTGGGTCTCTCTCTCAGAGTGGTCACTCTTTCAGTTATTCCATCCCATTCAGTGGTTTCTTTGTGTCTCTCAGTGTGTGTATGTCTCTCATTGTATGTGTTTCTCTGTCAGTCCTTGTCTCCCTCTCTCAGTGTGGGTGTCTCTCAGTGTGTGACACATTGCTCTGATGTCATAAAGAGTGGGTGTGATGTCATATAGTGCATATGATGCACTAGGTTGATTACATATATACTTTCTGTTTGATGTCTTGGATTCAATGGCTGTGCTTTCACATGTATAGCAGATGTGGTGTTGTACACAATAGATTTTATGTGATAGATAGTGGTTGTGATGTCATAAATACTGTGGTTTGAAGTCATAATGATGGATGTGCTGTCATATATAGTGCATATGTCATACATATGCCAAGGGTGATGTCATACATAGAGGGGTTGAGTTGTCATCAATACAGTAGGTGAGATGAAACAGATACAGAGGCTGTGGTGTCCGATGTGTAGTGGATGTTATGTCAATAGAGTGTATTTGATATCATATATACAAGGTGTGATGTCATTAAAACCATGGTATGTCATAAAGAGTGGATGTGTTTTCACATATACTGCATATGATAGAATACATATAGTGGGTATGATGTCCTACATACAAAGAGTGTGATGACACACATACTGTGGATGCAATGTCAGATATAGTGGTTGTGTTGTCATAAACACATTGTGTACGATGTAACTTATGGGGTAGTTAAGATGTCATAAACATAGTGGGCATGATGTCATAGATGCAAAGGCTGTGATACCAAATGTATAGTGGATGTGATGTCATATGCAGTGCATATAATGTCATATTTATTGTGTGTGATGTCATGAAAACATTGGCTGTGATGTCATAAAGAATGGATGTGATGTTACATATAATATATCTAATGTCACACATACAATGCCTGCAATGGCATACATATAGTGGATTTGATATCATCAATAGAGTGGATTTGATGATATAAATGCAGTGAATGTGATGTCAGCCAAAGTTTTGATGTCAGATACAGTGGCTGTCTTCTCATAAACACAGTGTGGATGTGGTATCATATACAGTGGATGTGATGTTATATATGCAGTTGTGTTATGCCATAATGAATGGATATTGATATCATGCATATTGTACATAATATCATACATATAGTTGGTGTTATGTCATACATATAGTGGGTATGATATCATTGGTACAAGGGGGTTTGATATAAATACAGCAGATCTGATGTCAGATGTAGTGGGTGTGATGTCAGAAATAGTGGTTGTGGTATCACAAACACAGTATGTGTGATGTCATAAATAGTGGATATGATATTATGTATCTGTGATGTCACAGATACAGTGGCTGTGATGTCACATGCATAGTGCATGTGATGTCATATACAGTGAGTATGATGTCATTTATAGTGGGTGTGGTGTTAGGAATACAGTGTATGTGATGTCATAAATACAGTGGTGCAACATCAAAAAGAGTGGATGTGATGTCATATATACTGCATATGATGACATGCATATGTGAGGCGAAGATTTTCAGTGACTTGTCTAGGCCATCCAGGTTTCAGAAGACTTTCAGTTCAGTTCAGTCACTTAGTCATGTCCGACTCTTTGCGACCCCATGAATCACAGCACACCAGGCCTCCCTGTTCATCACCAACTCCCCAAGTTCACTCAGACTCACATGCATCAAGTCAGTGATGCCATCCGGCCATCTCATCCACGGTCATCCACTTATCCTCCTGTACCCAATCCCTCCCAGCATCAGAGTCTTTTATCAATGAGTCAACTCTTCTCATGAGGTGGCCAGAGTACTGGAGTTGCAGCTTTAGCATCAACTTTCCAAAGAAATATCAGGGTTGAGCCCCTTCAGAATAGACTGATTGGATCTCCTTGCAGTCCAAGGGACACTCAAGAGTCTTCTCCAACACCACAGTTCAAAAGCATCAATTCTTCAGCTCTCAGCCTTCTTCACAGTCCAACTCTCACATCCATACATGTCCACAGAAAAAAAACATAGCCTTGACAAGAAGGACATTAGTCGGCAAACTAATGTCTCTGCTTTTGCATATACTATCTAGGTTGGCCATAACTTTTCTTCCAAGCTGTAAGCGTCTTTTATTTCATGGCTGCAGACTCTCAGAAACCTAGGGTAGATGTTAGACTCTCAAAAATACAATTTAAAAAAAAGTCACACAAATTATAAATATATACATGAAGTTTGCTTTAAAATAGGCTATTTTTTTACAAGGAAATAGTAATTTATACAAATAAAAATTAAAAGAGTAATAGAGACTTAAAAATAAAAACATAATCCTGAAAGATGATACTGTGAAAGTGCTGCATTCAATATGCCAACAAATTTGAAAAACTCAGCAGTGGCCACAAGACTGGAAAAGGTCACTTTTCATTCCAATTCCAAAGAAAAGCAATACCAAAGGATGCTCAAACTACTGCACAGTTGCACTCATCTCACATGCTAGTAAAGTAATGCTCTAAATTCTCCAAGCCAAGCTTCAGTTTTACATGAACTGTGAACTTCCAGATGTTCAAGGTGGTTTTAGAAAAGGCAGAGGAACCAGAGATCAAATTGCCAACATCTGCTGGATCATGAAAAAAGCAAGAGAATTTCAGAAAAACATCTATTTCTGCTTTATTGACTATGCCAAAGCAATTGGCTGTGTGGATCACAATAAACTATGCAAAATTCTTAGAGAGATGGGAATGCCAGACAACCTAACCTGCCTCTTGAGAAATCTGTATGCAGGTCAGGAAGCAACAGTTAGAACTGGACATGGAACAATAGACTGTTTTCAAATAGGAAAAGGGGTGTGTCAAGGCTGTATATTGACACCCTTCTTATTTAACATCTATGCAGATTACATCATGGGAAACGCTGGACTGGAAGAAACACAAGCTGGAATCTAGATTGCCGGATGAAATTTCAATAACCTCATATATGAAGATGACACTACCCTTATGTCAGAAAGTGAAGAAGAACTAAATAGCCTCTTGATGAAAGTGAAAGAGGAAAGTGAAAAAGTTGACTTTAAAGCTCAACATTCAGAAAATGAAGATCATGGCATCCAGTCCCATCACTTCATGGGAAATAGATGGGGAAACAGTGGAAACTGTGTCAGACTTTATTTTGGAGGGGGGGGGGCTCCAAAATCACTGCAGATGGTGACTGCAGCCTTGAAATTAAAAGACACTTTCTCCTTGGAAGAAAAATCATGACCAACCTACATAGTATATTGAAAAGCAGANGTCATAATGATGGATGTGCTGTCATATATAGTGCATATGTCATACATATGCCAAGGGTGATGTCATACATAGAGAGGTTGAGTTGTCATCAATACAGTAGGTGAGATGAAACAGATACAGAGGCTGTGGTGTCCCATGTGTAGTGGATGTTATGTCAATAGAGTGTATTTGATATCATATATACAAGGTGTGATGTCATTAAAACCATGGTATGTCATAAAGAGTGGATGTGTTTTCACATATACTGCATATGATAGAATACATATAGTGGGTATGATGTCCTACATACAAAGAGTGTGATGACACACATACTGTGGATGCAATGTCAGATATAGTGGTTGTGTTGTCATAAACACATTGTGTACGATGTAACTTATGGGGTAGTTAAGATGTCATAAACATAGTGGGCATGATGTCATAGATGCAAAGGCTGTGATACCAAATGTATAGTGGATGTGATGTCATATGCAGTGCATATAATGTCATATTTATTGTGTCTGATGTCATGAAAACATTGGCTGTGATGTCATAAAGAATGGATGTGATGTTACATATAATATATCTAATGTCACACATACAATGGCTGCAATGGCATACATATAGTGAATTTGATATCATCAATAGAGTGGATTTGATGACATAAATGCAGTGAATGTGATGTCAGCCAAAGTTTTGATGTCAGATACAGTGGCTGTCTTCTCATAAACACAGTGTGGATGTGGTATCATATACTGTGGATGTGATGTTATATATGCAGTTGTGTTATGCCATAATGAATGGATATTGATATCATGCATATTGTGCATAATATCGTACATATAGTGGGTGTTATGTCATACATATAGTGGGTATGATATCACTGGTACAAGTGGGTTTGATATAAATACAGCAGATCTGATGTCATATGATATAGTGGGTGTGATGTCATAAATAGTGGTTGTGGTATCACAAACACAGTATGTGTGATGTCATAAATAGTGGATATGATATTATCCAAAAAGTGGGTGTGATGTCACAGATACAGTGGCTGTGATATCACATGCATAGTGCATGTGATGTCATATACAGTGAGTATGATGTCATTTATAGTGGGTGTGGTGTTAGGAATACAGTGTATGTGATGTCATACAGTGGTGCAACATCAAAAAGAGTGGATGTAAAGTCATATATACTGCATATGGTGTCATGCATATGTGAGGCGAAGATGTTCAGTGACTTGTTTAGGCCACCCAGGTTTCAGAAGACTTTCAGTTCAGTTCAGTTCAGTCACTTAGTCATGTCCGACTCTTTGCGACCCCATGAATCACAGCACACCAGGCCTCCCTGTTCATCACCAACTCCCCAAGTTCACTCAGACTCACATGCATCAAGTCAGTGATGCCATCCGGCCATCTCATCCACGGTCATCCACTTATCCTCCTGTACCCAATCCCTCCCAGCATCAGAGTCTTTTATCAATGAGTCAACTCTTCTCATGAGGTGGCCAGATTACTGGAGTTGCAGCTTTAGCATCAACCTTCCAAAGAAATACCAGGGTTGAGCCCCTTCAGAATAGACTGATTGGATCTCCTTGCAGTCCAAGGGACACTCAAGAGTCTTCTCCAACACCTCAGTTCAAAAGCATCAATTCTTCAGCTCTCAGCCTTCTTCACAGTCCAACTCTCACATCCATACATGTCCACAGAAAAAAACATAGCCTTGACAAGAAGGACATTAGTCGGCAAACTAATGTCTCTGCTTTTGCATATACTATCTAGGTTGGCCATAACTTTTCTTCCAAGCTGTAAGTGTCTTTTATTTCATGGCTGCAGACTCTCAGAAACCTAGGGTAGATGTTAGATTCTCAAAAATACAATTAAAAAAAAAAGTCACACAAATTATAAATATATACATGAAGTTTGCTTTAAAATAGGCTATTTTTTTTACAAGGAAATAGTAATTTATACAAATAAAAATTAAAAGAGTAATAGAGACTTAAAAATAAAAACATAATCCTGAAAGATGATACTGTGAAAGTGCTGCATTCAATATGCCAACAAATTTGAAAAACTCAGCAGTGGCCACAAGACTGGAAAAGGTCACTTTTCATTCCAATTCCAAAGAAAAGCAATACCAAAGGATGCTCAAACTACTGCACAATTGCACTCATCTCACATGCTAGTAAAGTAATGCTCTAAATTCTCCAAGCCAAGCTTCAGTTTTACATGAACCGTGAACTTCCAGATGTTCAAGCTGGTTTTAGAAAAGGCAGAGGAACCAGAGATCAAATTGCCAACATCTGCTGGATCATGAAAAAAGAAGAGAATTCCAGAAAAACATCTATTTCTGCTTTATTGACTATGCCAAAGCAATTGGCTGTGTGGATCACAATAAACTATGCAAAATTCTTAGAGAGATGGGAATGCCAGACAACCTAACCTGCCTCTTGAGAAATCTGTATGCAGGTCAGGAAGCAACAGTTAGAACTGGACATGGAACAATAGACTGTTTTCAAATAGGAAAAGGGGTGTGTCAAGGCTGTATATTGACACCCGTCTTATTTAACATCTATGCAGAGTACATCATGAGAAATGCTGGACTGGAAGAAACACAAGCTGGAATCTAGATTGCCGGATGAAATTTCAATAACCTCAGATATGCAGATGACACTACCCTTACGTCAGAAAGTGAAGAAGAACTAAATAGCCTCTTGATGAAAGTGAAAGAGGAAAGTGAAAAAGTTGACTTAAAGCTCAACATTCAGAAAATGAAGATCATGGCATCCAGTCCCATCACTTCATGGGAAATAGATGGGGAAACAGTGGAAACTGTGTCAGACTTTATTTTGGGGGGGGCCTCCAAAATCACTGCAGATGGTGACTGCAGCCTTGAAATTGAAAGACACTTTCTCCTTGGAAGAAAAATCATGACCAACCTACATAGTATATTGAAAAGCAGAGAGAAAAGCAGAGACATTACTTTGCCAACTAAGGTTCGTCTAATCAAGGTTTTTCCTATTGTCATGTATGGATGTGAGAGTTGGACTGTGAAGAAGGCTGAGAGCTGAAAAATTGATGCTTTTATACTGTGGTGTTGGAGAAGACAGAGTCTGTTGGACTGCAAGGAGATCCAACCAGTCCATTCTAAAGGAGATCAGCCCTGGGATTTCTTTGGAAAGAATGATGCTAATGCTGAAACTACAGGACTTTGGCCACCTCATGGGAAGAGTTGACTCTAGAAAAGACTCTGATGCTGGGAGAGATTGGGGGCAGGAGGAGAAGGGGACAACAGAAGATGAGACGGCTGGATGGCATCACTGACTTGATGGAGGTGAGTCTGAGTGAACTCAGGGAGATGGTGATGAACAGGGAGGCCTGGGGTGCTGCGATTCATGGGGTCTCAAAGAGTCAGAGATGACTGAGCAACTGAAGTGAACTGACTCTTGAGCTACAATGGAGTTGTCGGAGAATAGTAAATGCCGTGGATAAAAATGATTCATGGGGATTAAAACCTTTACATAACTTTTCCTTACATTTTCCAGTTACATGTGTCTTACCCTAGTTGAACATGTGAAGATTTCAGTTTTGTATCTTATCTTGCCTTGGATACAAATGTAGTAGAGTTAACAGGTAATTCTTTGTGTGTGCAATATCCCTTTTTATCAAACTAATACTGAGTTTCAGTCTTACTTGACACAGTCTGATCTGCAAGAATTGTCTCGTTTATTTCAGTAATTATCAGGTCATAGAGTTATTATCCTTCCTCTAATCTATCCAACTATCTAATCTGTGATTATACTTGTGGAAACCTTTTTTCTTGTGGTCTCCAAGGGCTCTTTCACAGATCTGTGGGGTACCCACTAAGACTTGGTTCCTGAACATCAGCACACTTGAATGCCTCTGTGGGTTCCTGGAATTGAGTCTCCTTAGGCATGTTTTACTACCATTCCTTCTCCACTACTGGCACAGATACCTAGCAATCTCTGTGCGCCATTCAACGAAGCTGGGATCCTGGCTATAGACCTATGCTAGGAGAAATCTCTCCATTTCCTCCTCTCTTCTTGTTCTCTTTACCTCTCCACACTCTTATTTTTTCCCCTCCTGAATTTATTTAAATTCTCTAAACTTTCACAAAATGCTGGAAAGTGATACTCACCAAGAGGTTAGCATCCCTCTCAGAACTGAAGAGGAAGGACTACAGATGACTAAGCTGTAGTGAGTCTATTTCTTCATTTTAGATTTTCTGAGTTTAATTTCTATTGTATTTATTTACTCAATGCTTGATTTGTTGATTTGCACTTTGAATATTGTACTAGGCCATTCCAGTTAGTTTGCTTGGGCTAAAGCACTTTGCTAAGTGTCAGCTTAAACCACTTTGTTTAGTTGTAGAAATAGTGTATGTTTGTTTTGGTCTCAAGTGAAAACTTCTATGTATAATTAAATGTGCATACTTTTGCATACTTATCTCCTTTATTCTATTTCTATAGTAAAAATATGTAATGTTNATTGTATTTATTTACTCAATGCTTTATTTATTGATTTGCACTTTGAATATTGTACTAGGCCATTCCAGTTTGTTTGCTTGGGCTAAAGCACTTTGCTAAGTGTCAGCTTAAACCACTTTGTTTAGTTGTAGAAATAGTGTATGTTTGTTTTGGTCTCAAGTGAAAACTTCTATGTATAATTAAATGTGCATACTTTTGCATACTTATCTCCTTTATTCTATTTCTATAGTAAAAATATGTAATGTTTTAGTTATGTGTTTCTATTTTCTTTAGTGTTATCAACATTGTTACTGTTGTTTCCTCTGAAGTATGCTCCTAAAGAGTACAAGTAATTTATTGCCCACTACTCCTGGAAAGGATTGCAGGCAGGAGGAGGAGATGATAGAGGATGAGATGACTGGATGGCATCACTGACTCGATGGATATGAGTTTGGGTGAACTCTGGAAGTTCATGATGGACTGGGAGACATGGTGTGCTGCAATTCATGGGGTCACAAAGAGTCAAACAGAAATGAGCAACCGAACTGAACTGAACTGAAAAATGTTCCAGTGATATGGACCCTGACTACCTCCTCTCTTCCATTCTCTTGTCATTCTACTCTACTATTTTCCTCACTGGTGCACTATTTTTGGCAACACTGGCCTTGCTTTTCCTCAAGAAAATTCCATTTCTTTCCAACCCAAAGACTTTGCAACTGCTGTTCTTCTGGAAATGCTCTTCCCATAGGCCTGCATGGCTTGCTACCTCCCTGGTTTGAGATTCACCAATGATGTTCAAATCATGCAATGAAATTTCCAGTGCCCTCCCTTTCCAACTTCTCCTTAAAGGCACTTTAAATCTCTACCCTCTTCTTCCCTCTCCAGCCTAAATTTCCTAGATTTTCACACCGACACATATACAACAATAACAGCAACCTGAGAAGAGATAATAACAGCAGGTCTTTACTTCTTAGAATTAACTTGAGTCAGTTTCGTGCCTGCAAATAAAAGATACTTAATAGTGTGTTGAGTTCTTTCAGGAGTTTTCCGTTTTCCTATATCTATATTTTTTTAAGGCAATGTCACTTTGTTTTGCTTACAAATATATTGAATATCTATCAAGTTTACTATTTTGTTATTGCCCTTTGTGAATTTCCTTGTCTATTTTGCTTGCTCTTTCAGATAAAATTTATTATTAATGTTGCCAAAAACTTGTAAGTAAAATCAGTATTTATAGAATAAAATGTTTTTTTTAATTATTTCTGCTGTCTTTTTACAAATACATGGCATATTTTTAGTTTTTTAAACTAATTTTATTGTGTTGTCCAGGACTTCTAAACATGATGTGTAAATGGGTTTTCTTGTTCCTACTACCATCAAAGGCAATGAGTATATGGCTTAATAAATTTCTATTTCCATTTTTAAAATTTAAAGAGAATTGTTTTATTGGATAGTTTACATCATCTGTTGAGACATTTACTTTTCTTTCTTTCTCACTCCTTTCTTTTCTCTTCCTTTCTTCCCTTGTCTCTCTTCCTCTGTCTTTTATTCCTTCCTCCTTTCTTTCCTCAGGTTTTTGCTTGACTGGACTTTTCCTGAAACAAAAGTAATTCCACTCAAGGTTGAATATTATCCTCTCAGAATGTTGTTCCATTTCTCATTTCTAGTATTGGAATTAACTTCCTTTTCTCTCATATTTCACCTGGGAAAATGACAGCACAAACTTTCCAAAACAAAATTGGTATTCTTTATATTTCATATGAAAATCTGTGTGGATGTTTTCCCACTTGAAACTAGAAATTTTATGTTTTACACGTGTGAAAAACTAGGTGCTATATTTTCTTCATGGATTGTATTAATGTTTCTGATTTCCTTTTTCCAAGAAACAGCTCTTCTTTTATTATCCTAACAAGTTTTGTTTTTGTGGTTTTCTATTTTTGTTTCAATTCATATACACCTTCTACTTTTTTAAGGTTTTTTTTTATAACCTTGTATTTTAAATGTTTTCTTTGCAAATTTTATGGGTTTGATTGACAAGGTAAAGGTATTTGATTTACAATGCTGTGTTTCCAGATACATATCCTTTTTAAAAATTTATTTTTTTTAATTTTTGTATAAATGTATTTAATTGGAGGTTAATTATTTTACAATATTATGTTGGTTTTGCCATACATCAACATGAATCCGCCACAGGTATACATATGTTCCCCATCCTGAACCCCCTTCCTTCCTCCCTCCCCGTATCATACCTCTGAGTCATCTCAGTGCACCAGCCCCAAGCATCCAGTATCATGCATTGAACCTGAGCTGGCTATTCGTTTCATATATGATATTATATATGTTTCAATGCCATTCTCCAAAATCATCCCACCCTCCCCCTCTCTCTCAGAGTCCAAAAGACTGTTCTATACACCTGTGTCTCTTTGCTGTCTTGCATACAGGGTTATCATTGTCATCTTTCTAAATCCCATATATATGTGTTAGTATACTGTATTGGTGTTTTTCATTTTGTCTTACTTCACTCTGTATAATAGGTTGCAGTTGCATCCACCTCATTAGAACTGATTCAAGTGTATTCTTTTTAATGGCTGAGTAATACTCCATTCTGTATACGTACCATAGCTTTCTTATCCATTCATCTGTTGATGGACATCTAGGTTGCTTCCATGTCCTGCTATTATAAGCAATGCTGCGATGAACATTGGGGTACATGCGTCTCTTTCAATGCTGGTTTCTTCAGTGTGTATGCCCAGCAGTAGGATTGCTGGGTCATAAGGAAGTTCTATTTCCAATTCTTTTAAGGAATCTCCACACTGTTCTCCCTAGTGGCTGTACTAGTTTGCATTCCCACCAACAGTGTAAGAGGGTTCCCTTTTCTCCACACCCTCTGCAGCATTTATTGCTTGTAGACTTTTGGATCACAACCATTCATTGGTGCAAAATTGTAGCTCATTGTGGTTTTGATTTGTATTTCTTTAATAATGGGTGATGTTGAGCATCTTTTCATGTATTTGTTAGCCATCTGTATGTCTTCTTTGGAGAAATGTCTATTTAGTTCTTTGGCCCATGTTTTGATTGGTTTGTTTATTTTTTATGGAATTGAGCTACAGGAGTTGCTTGTATATTTTTGAGATTAGGTGTTTGTCATTTGCTTCATTTGCTATTATTTACACACATTCTGAAGGCTGTCTTTTTACCTTGCTTATAATTTCCTTTGTTTTGCAGAACCTTTTATGTTTAGTTAGGTCCCATTTGTTTATTTTTGCTTTTATTTCCAATATTCTGGGAGATGGGTGATAGAGGATCCTGCTGTGATTTATGTCAGAGAGTGTTTTGCCTATGTTCTCCTCTAAGAGTTTTCTAGTTTCTGGTCTTACATTTAGATCTTTAATCCATTTTGAGTTTATTTTTGTGTATGCTGTTAGAAAGTGTTCTAGTTTCATTCTTTTGCAAGTAGTTGAGACCAATTTTCCCAGCACCACTTGTTAAAGAGATTGTCTTTAATCTATTGTATATTTTTACCTCCTTTGCCAAAGATAAGGTGTCCGTAGGTGTGTGGATTTATCTCTGGGCTATTTTGTTCCTTTGACCTATATTTCTGTCTTTGTGCCAGTATCATACTGTATTGATGCCTGTGTCTTTATAGTGGAGCCGGAAGTCATGCAGGTTGATTCCATCAGTTCCATTATATTCTTTCTCAAGATTGCTTTGGCTATTCGAGGTTTTTTGTATTTTCATACAAATTGTGAAATTGTTTGTTCTAGCTCTGTGAAAAATACCATAGGGATTGTATTGAATCTATAAATTGCTTTGGGTAGTATACTCATTTTCACTGTATTGATTCGTCCAATCCATGAACATGGTGTATTTCTTCATCTATTAGTGTCCTCTTTGATTTCTTTCACCAGTGTTTTATAGTTTTCTGTACATAGGTTTTTAGTTTCTTTAGGTAGATATATTCCTAAGTATTTTATTCTTTTCATTGCAATGGTGACTGGGATTTTCCCCTTAATTTCTTTTTCTATTTTCTCATTATTAGGATGTAGGAATGCAAGGTATTTCTATGTGGATTTTATATCCTATAACTTTTCTATATTAATTGATTACCTCTAGTAATTTTCTGGTGGAGTCTTTAGGTTTTTCTATGTAGAGGACCATATAATCTGCAAACAGTGAGATTTTTTACTTCTTCTTTTCCAATTTGGATATCTTTTATTTCTTTTTCTGCTCTGATTGCTGTGGCTAATATTTCCAAAACTATGTTGAATAGTGATGGTGAAAGTGGGCAACCGTGTCTTGTTCCTGACTTTAGGGGAAGTGTTTTCAATTTTTCACCATTGAGGATAATGTTTGCTATAGATTTGTCACATATAGCTTTTATTATTGTGAGGTATGTTCCTTCTAGTCCTGCTTTCTGGAGAGTTTTTGTCATAAATGGATTTGAATTTTGTCAAAGGGTTTCTCTGCACCTATTGAGATAATCATACGGCTTTTATTTTTCAATTTGTTAATGTGTATTACATTGATTGATTTGTGGACATTGAAGAATCCTTGCATTCCTAGAACAAAACCCAGTTGGTCATGGTGTATGATCTTTTTAATGTGTTTTTGGATTCCGATTGCTAGAATTTTGTTTAGGATTTTTTCATCGATGTTCATCAGTGATATTGTGCTATAGTTTTCTTTTTGTGACATCTTTGTCAGGTTTTGGTATTAGGGTGATGGTGGCCTCATATAATGAGTTTGGAAGTTTATCTTCCTCTGAAATTTTCTCGAAGAGCTGAGTAGGATAGGTGTTAGCTCTTCTCTAAATTTTTTCATAGAATTCAGCTGTGAAGCCATCTGGATCTGGGCTTTTGTTTGCTGGAAGATTTCTGATTACAGTTTCAATTTCCATGCTTGTGATGGATTTGTTAAGACTTTCTATTTCTTGCTGGTTCAGTTTTAGAAATTTGTACTTTTATAAGAATTAGTGCATTTCTACCACGTTGTCCATTTTATTGGCATATAATTACTGATAGTAGTCTCTTATGATGCCTTGTATTTTTAAGTTGTCTGCTGTGATCTTTCCATTTTCATTTCTAATTTTATTGATTTGATTTTTCTCCCTTTATTTCTTGATGAGTTTGGCTAATGGTTTGTCAGTTTTATTTATCCTTTCAAAGAACCAGCTTTTTGCTTTGTTGATTTTTGCTATGGTCACTTTTATTTCTTTTGTTTTTGTTTCTGCCCTAATTTTTAAGACTTATTTCCTTCTACTCACCCTAGGGTTCTTTTCTTTTCTAGTTGTTTTACGTGTATAGTTAGGTTATTTATTTGGCTTTTTTCTTGTTTCTTGAGGTATGCCTGTATTGCTATGAACTTTCCTCTTACCACTTCTTTTACAGTGTCCCACAGGTTTTGGGTTGTTGTGTTTTCATTTTCATTGTTTTCTATGCATATTTTGGTCTCTTTTTTTGATTTCTTCTGTAATTTGTTGGTTATTCAGAAGCGTGTTGTTCAGCCTCCATATGTTAGAATTGTTAATAGCTTTTCTTCTGTAATTAAGATCTAATCTTACTGCTTTGTGCTCAGAAAGATGCTTGGAATTATTTCAGTTTTTTTTTTTTTTAAACAAGACTAGATTTATGGCTCTGGATGTGATCTATCCTGGAGAAGATTCCGTGTGCACTTGAGAAAAAGGTGAAATTCATTGTTTGGGGGTCTTGTTTTTGTATCCATTGAGCCAGTCTTTGTCTTTTGTTTGGGGCATTCAACCCATTTACATTTAAGTTAATTATTGATAAGTATGATTCCATTGCCATATAATTTATTGTTTTGGGTTTGAGTTTATATACCCTTTTTGTGTTTCCTATCTAGAGAATATACTTTAGCATTTAATGGAGGGTTGTTTCCATTATATCTTATTACATGATACTATTTCTTTATATATATATATATATAAAGGGTTCAGGATTTGACCTACATATATTAAAATAGCAATTTTGTCTGAATCCCAAATATTTTTATGTATACATTTTAAATTAATATTTCATTCTCCATAATTTTTGGCAATTCAAAAGACTGCACTATTCATAGGCTGAATGTTTTAGGGTTTACTGAGAATTAAGTTTTCCTTGGGACTCTGAGGGTATGTGTGTATATACACTATCATGTCTATATAGACGTACTTTTCAGATTATTACATATTTTTTAAGATATATAAATATATTTTAAAAGATATTTTCTGTTTGTACGGTAAAAATGTGAAATGTTTCAATTCTAANTACTGAGAATTAAGTTTTCCTTGGGACTCTGAGGGTATGTGTGTATATACACTATCTGTCTATATAGACGTCCTTTTCAGATTAGTACATATTTTTTAAGATATATAAATATATTTTAAAATATATTTTCTGTTTGTACGGTAAAAATGTGAAATGTTTCAATTCTAAAAATCTGTTCCCCCAAATGAATATAGGGAGCTCGTCTACACCCGTGGCTGATTCATGTCAATGTATGGCAAAACCAATACAGTATTGTAAAGTAGAAATAAAATTGTTTAAAAAATAAAAGTAAAGGTATAAAAATATTCCTTTGAGAGTATTTCCTAGTAACAGAACTTGGAAATGTTAAAAAAAAATTATAACACTTACTAAACGAGGTAAGAAAAACTTTATTCAAGGTAAGAGTAGTAGAGCAGGGTCTTATAACAGGGTAGAGAGATTGATCTTGAGTCTGCCTCCAGAAGGGACAAAGCTGGGATTTATAGCTAAGGAACAGAGTAGGTCCATGGGGTTGCAAAAAGAGACTGGGAGACTGAAAACCAATGAACAACAACAACAACAGGATGGGTGTCAGTGGATGGAAACTTATTAAGAGGACCATAAGGTTGAAGGTGGATTCTGGCTCAACTGAGAGCATCATTGCTGAGGCTAGGCAAGGCTGATAAGATATTGAGGTGACTGATAAGGAATTTGATCTGATACTGAGGGTGGTAGATCAAGGGTCAGTTATTTTTACTAAACTGACATAGCAGATTCTGGCTTAGATTGGACTAAATGAACAGGCACCCCTGGATAAAGACATTGCCCAAAGTTGGCAGTGCATTAATGAACTACTGCTGCATAACAAATTAACCCAAACTAAAAGCTTAAAACAATATTATCTAATACTTCTGCTGAGAGTTGGGAATCCAGGAGTAATTCAGCTGAGTGTTCTGGTTCAGGGTTTCACGAGATTGCCGTCATCTGAAGCCTTGACATGAGCTGGTGAATTTCCTTCCAAGATGCGTTACTCACATAGCTGTTGAAACCAGTTTCCTTGCTGGTTGTTGGATGAAAGCCTCAGTTCTTTCACATGGGCCCCTCTATTGAGCTACCTGAGTGCTCTCAAGATATGTCTAAGCTGGCTTCTAGAGTGAGTGATCCAAGAGGATGAGCAAGGAGGCTGCAGTGCCTTTTGTGACCTAGTCTCAGACACTTCATTTTCATTTCCACAATATTTTAACATTAGAAATGAGTCACTAAGTTCAGCCCACAAGTAAAGGGGAGTTTAAGGTTCACCCTTGATGGTAAGGATTTGGGGACATAATTTAAAACCACGTGGTACACAGTTCAGTTCAGTAGCTCAGTCGTGTCCGACTCTTTGCAAACCCATGAATCGCAACACACTAGGCCTCCCTGTTCATCACCATCTCCCGGAGTTCACTCAGACTCACCTCCATCGAGTCTGTGATGCCATCCAACCATCTCATCCTCTGTCATCCCCTTTTCCTTCTGCCCCCAGCATCAGAGTCTTTTCCAATGAGTCAGCTCTTCACATGAGGTGGCCAAAGTACTGGAATTTCATCATTCCTTCCAAAGAAACCCCAGGGCTTATCTCCTTCAGAATGGACTAGTTGGAGCTCCTTGAAGTCCAAGGGACTCTCAAGAGTCTTCTCCAACACCACAGTTCAAAAGCATCAATTCTTAGGCACTCAGCCTTCTCCACAGTCCAATTCTCACATCCATACATGACCACAGGAAAAACCATAGCCTTGACTAGACATGGCCACAAATTGTTTCCATACTTGTATGTACCAAATGCATTTTCCTGAAAATGCTTTCAAAGATTTTATCCATTATAGCATTAATTTGAAGTTCAGGATCTTGCTTCCAGTTGTGCAGTATCTCAAGTCATTCAGGTGAGTCCTACTCTGTGACCCCATGGACTGGAGCATGCCAGGCTTCCCTGTCCATCATCAACTCCAGGGGCTTGCTCAAACTCAAGCCCATTGAGTTGCTGATGACATCCAACAATCTCATCCTCTGCCCTCATCCTCTGTCCCCTTATCCTGCTGCCTTCAATCTTTCCCTCATTAGGGTCTTTCCCAATGAGCCAGTTCTTTGCATCAGGTAGCCAAAATATTGGAGCTTCAGTTTCAGCATCAGTCCTTCCAATCAATATGCAGGACTGATATACTTTAGGATTGACTCGTTTGATCTCATTACAGTCCAAGAGACTCTCGAGTCTTCTCCAACACAACAGTTCAAATTATACAAGTTTAGTTCCTCTAGACCTCAGGATCTGTGGACAAAAGTGATTAGTTAATCCGCTCACTTTCACAACCAACATACAGTGCTGGGTCAGGCATAGATAACCTTCATAGACACTCCTGTTCCAGACAGAGGAGAGGAGATTGGAGTCAATAGTAGCAGCTCTGAAATCCCACGGGTTCTTTTTAGTAGTCCTTGGATTAGGCTTCAAGGCCTGGAAACTTCCTAGGCTTCAGTCTCAATTTTTAATTCTGCCCTCTGACATGATTCCATTGCATGAAAAGTAGGTAGTATTATGGTTACAGTGAAACAGTCTGCCTAGACTGTGTCCCACTTGTTGAAGGTAGAAGTCCAGAGCACTCTTACTTTGTACTATTGCTGGTCCTTTCAATCCAAGATGAAATTAAATATATTATCTTAAAAACTTGGTATGTCTCCTGATAATCTTACTGGTCTTGAGAAAGCATGCCACTACAAAGCCTCAATCACACATGTCTTCGTAATATGGCCTACTGTGTTGGTTTTCTGCTGAGATAACTGAGGGATAACACCCTGAATCTTGGTAGAAGTCCTATTATGTGACTGAAATAATCTCTGAGTGACACTGCTAAACTCTTTGGAGGGCATTGGCCTGACTCAATAATGCCATGAAGCATCCCCTTCCACCTTTCTGAGGCTTAACAGAGAATTTTAGCATCACACTCACCTTTAGAATAAGTTAATTTAAACAAATTTTATTAAGAACTGACGTATAGGTGATGTACAATGTTACATTTAGACCACAAACCCTAATGCCTTGGATATAATCTTTGCTTAAGAGCCATTAATTTTAGCATCTTCTGTCATCTTAAAAGACTGGAAAATTTCCAAATCAGCAAGTTCTGTCTCATTTTTGAATAGTCTTTCTCTTAAACCTTTTTTTTTTTTTCTTTCCCTTCATATTTTACTATAGGCAGCAAGAGGCAGCTGTTTAACTGGAAATCTCCTTGGCTAAATAACTCAATTAATTAGGTAGTTTCTCCTTCCAGATAATTAGGTACATTTTTTTACTTTTCATAAACTTCAAGTGTAGTGGACTTTCCTCTGTGCACTCCCCAGACTCTTTCCTGATGCCTCTCCTTTCTGCCAGGCATCTTGGGTGCACCACTGTGATTCCACTTAGAACTTGTTCACTCAGTGAGATAACAGGGATCAGTTCCCTGGCTTCAGTGTTTCTGCTGGCCAGAGTCTATGTACCTTTACCAGAGACCTTCCTGTTTTCACTATCCAACTTCTATCACCTGGTTAGTTCAGTTTTGACAGCTAATACTCAAAAGCATACTGGCAGGCATTTCTGGGTGCACATGTACACACACATGCATGTGTACTCAGTAACATCCCTGAGAGGAAAGTTGCACATATGCAGAAGTAAGAGCTTTTTTCTCTAGGAACATGAATTTTGGTAAGCACCCGACTTCTTCTTCTTCTTCTTCTTCTTCTTTTTTTTTTTTTTTTTGTCCTGGTTGTTTTCTTCGATCATGTCTGGTTGCACTTCTAACTCTGTGGCTTATCCTCAACAGTTACAAAATCTTGGAATTTGGTCATGACAGGGACCGACCTGCAGAGCATCAAGCAGGGTTGGAAGCGCTTGCCCTGGACTGCTGAGTAACATGCGCCTGAGTTCTTCATTCTCCTATCATCTTGGACAGCTTCATGGTATCAGTCATGAAGATCAGTCACTAATCTATTGCCTGTGCATTCCTTCAGAGAACCAGAAAGCAAGGACCTCTGGGCTCAGCTGACTTGGAGAACTGCTTTTTGGTGTGCCCCTATCTAACTGATTCCTTGTCAATAGTGTACCCCTATTGCTTGCCTACCACCCCTAAGAACCCACAACATTCTGAGTGAGGCCACCTGTTCTTCCTATCAGTGTAGCTTTCTATGTGCACCTGTCTACATGTGCCCCCAAGCGCTATCTCCATATAGTTGAAAAAAGGCCAAAGAAATGCTTGAGCCTCCAAGAGCCCCAAGAGACTCTGATAGGCCTGATTCTGACCCAATATTCTGAAGGAAGTGCACATGGATACATAGTCTCTTCTGATACAAGTCCTGAGGCCATAAAGGTAAAGTGGCATCCCTATACATCGTCCCTTCTGTTTAACACTATACAGACACACAAAGTCCCTGTCCAGATTGTGTCCTGTGAAACCTGCCCATTCTGGGCCCATAGCTCATGCCTCCCTTGGGCAGAAAGCAGCGTTTCTATCTGAAATGCACCAAAAAGGCTTGAACCACCTAGGCCTCACTGATTTGCTAAATGCCAAGACTCTCAGTTGCTCTCATTAGGCCCTGCTTGGACTCTCTACACTCAGGCATCCCTGCTTGCCTACATAGCCTATGTGCTAAGGAAGCCATACCGATTTAGGCCCAGGGGCATCCAAGGAAAATTCATGTTCCTTGCCAAAATTCAGGCTCCCTCTGTGTGTCACCTGGTGCATATCCCCTACAACAAAATCAGAGTTCTGCTTCAGCGAGACTGTCAGAAACCTCCCTCAGGTGCAGACACACACCTTTGCCCTCAGGCCCCCAAAGCCAGGTGTAAGACCTCAGAGGAAAGAAGGAGTACACATCAAGACTTTCAGCGCAAGCCATGGGGTATCTTTGGCAGGACTGCTATTGCCTAGCCCCTAGTCCCTGAAAACCAGCAAGCTCAAACTGCTCTCATAGGCTTCCCTGTTTCCCACTCTCCTGAGGTGCCTTGACACATGCAATTAGCCCACCATCCTTGCTTCCTCTCTGTTCCCTTCCTCACAGGCACACCTCAGCAAAGGGGCACACATATACATCCACTCCTGTGCTTTCCTCACTTTTCTACAGTGCCAGGGAGAATGGAAATACCTGGAGGGATGGAACGCACATACCCTGTCTCTCCTAGGATGCCTGTGGTTTTGCACGTACAGCTTTAGCACGTCTCATGTTTTGTGTCACCAGGTGCCAGTGTGTGCCACCTTCAGGGATGGAGCATGCTGGCTGATGTGCTGCCAGAACTGTTCAAGGATATGTCAGGTGCTGAAGACGCTTGTGTCCAGCAATATTGGAGATGGCGTCAGTAGGCCCCATGTCCTGCCCTTCAGTCTCCCTGTCTGCCTCTTCCCGGATCTCTCTCATATTTTCCCAAGGCACCCTGAAACCTCTTCCAGCGCATCATCTTAGGTGGTGGTGAGATGCCTAGTGGTGGATGTGGAAATTCGCAGAAGATCTCAAAGTCAGCACACAGGTGTAGTGGGGCCCTGGAGAGGATACCCTTTCAGTGATAGACCTTCCCAGGGTAAAAGGCAGAAGTGAAAGTCACAGGCAATCTCATCTCAGAGAGCAGCAGGATGCCAGGGAATGGCAAGATCCACGGAAGGATGATTCTGACAAAGATACTTAATTCACCCTGCTTCTAGTAGTATCACCTAGGACTGTCGTGTTGCAAACACAGCTGATTTGAGGGAGACTTGCTTCACTCACAGACACACTGAGTCCTCAAGCCCCAAGTCTCAGGTGGCCACCTACTAAATGCATGGCCCAAATTCAGTCTCCACAGCCAGCTTGCATGAGCCTGAGCATCCCCATTTGGGAAAGGACAGTGTTACAGCTACTACATGGCTGTCCCTTCTCAGCCCACTTCCAGACTCCTTCACCACATGTGTTTGATCACCATGTTCAAGAAGTAGAAGTTGTCCTGAAATGAAAAGATCAGCTTGCAGTGGGACCGTGGATGTCTCTGCACCTACACCTGCCAGAATAGGGAGGAGGGAAAGGTGCAAGCCTCTATGGGCCTGAACTTGCCTCCTAGGCAGGCATTCACAGCTTCCACAATGCCTCTCCAAAGACTCACAGTGCAGGAACATGGATAACAATCCTCCCACTCCCCTCCAGGTCCCATACCCAGCCGTCCTCTGTCTCCCTCACTGATCTTCATGTCAATCATGTAGTTGAGAAAGGCTTTATCTTAGTCACTGATCATGACTGCAACTTGAGGGTGATTCATAATCTGCTATCAGGTCACTTTCCAGGCCAAGAAGAGCCAGGAGCATGAGCCCTAATCTGGGGGTGGAAGAAGGACACTGGAAAAGGCATCTGCAAGTATGATGGGCACTTCTGCTTGCCCAGCTACCACTGAGGTCCTCAAGCCCTTCCATACCATCAGATACACTCATGGCTCTGGGATCCTTGTTGTGGTCTGCATCTGAGGTGGTCTGCATTCCCTAAGCAAGGGCTGTTTCTGAATGCTACTGTTCTCCTCCAGACCTGTGTATGCTGGGTAATGCATGTCGCTGCTTACGTTTTCAGACTTGCAGTCATTGTGACAAATTGTGTCTGAAAGCAAAGGAGTTGGGGTGTGTGTGCATGCGTACGTGCATATATGTGTGTGTATGTGACTCCTGTCTCAGCTATTTTTTGGCAACCTCCACATTTACAGCAGTAACTTGTGAAGCTGATCTGGTGTACTGTCTCTGGTCATTCCTGACTTAGAGGTCTCAGGTGCTGCTCCTCCTCAGATGCAGGCCAGAAGGAGACACTCAAAGTCATGGCTGCAACACTTATAGGTGTGGCCCTGCCCAGACTCTACTTGGGGTGTGCCTTTGGAGCCTGCCATTTGCCCAGGACCACACTTCCTTCAGGGGCCTCCAGTGCCCTTCCTGTGCCCTCGCCCCCTAACCCTCCTCTTGCTCCTGCCCCTCCTCCTCCTCCTGAGCATTGGACCCCAAGGAGCAGCTAAAAGGATACAGCTTTGACTCAGAAGCCAGAGATGCCCTGGATGATAGTGCTCCTCCGAGGGGAGTAATGCTTCCTCATATGATGGCTTTTGTGCATGAATCGAACATAGGCTCTGAGGTTTTTCTCATGCTCAGAGCTCACTTCTACCTGTAGGGCGGCCAGTTCCTGCAGTGCATCTAGCGCTGGAAGCTCACTCAGTCCTCCGGGCCTCTCCTGGCCCTACTCCTCCACTGTCGTCTCCTCTGGCTCCTGGGAGGGCTTCGGTTGCTGCTCGTCATCCTCCACAACCTCCACCTCCTCCATGCTGTCTTCCGCCAGTAGTTCAAACTCCCACCTGATCCCCACCATGTCTCCATCCACCAGGATCTCACCATCCTCCACCGCCTCCATGTTGAAGAGGGTGGCCACTTCGTCTGGCGTGACAACTGGTGTCAGGAAGGTCCAACCTGTGCACTGTATCACGATGGCAGGCCATGGGGCCCCTGCCCCCTAAGCACCCGGGCTCACAATTAAGAAGGTCTGGGGTTGCGGGATGCTCTGTCATTCCTGTGACTGCCTCCTCTGAGCTGGCACAGATGGAAAGGGATGGGACATAATAGTGCAGCACATGGTGTGCAATGATGGCCCAGGCTACAGTAAACCTGTGGGCCCACTAGCTCTTTGGGGTTGAGAATGGGGGGTAGTGAGGGTGATGGTTGGGAGGCGGGGGCTATTGTGTGTGGGGTAGCCTGAAGCTGGAGAAAGGGATGGCAGACAGCTCAAGACAGGGTGAATGTGCCCTGGAATATCAGTGGAATAGTTCAGACCTAGGCTGTGAGCCATGCACAGGCTGCTGGCTCAAATCTAGACCAATGGCCGAGAGGATAGTGGCCAGAGACATCATTTCCATGTCACTCTCCATGACCCCCTCTGCGACACTCTTTTGAGCCCCAGCCCTTGCCTGTGAAAAGCAAAAACATGGTAAGGCCCCTGCTGATGATATTTCAGTTTTTGAGGAAGAATCTGAGATAAGAAAAGTGAAACACTTGGTCATTTAAATTCTGCCAAATAGGAAGTATTTTAATTTTGATTTAGAATGCAGTTTCAGGCTCTCATTCCCAATCCCCTATAAAAACTTGAATAAAGAGTATATTTGTGACCAAAAAAAAAAGAAAAATGAAGATGACACAGAGGCAATGATGCCAACAAGTGTTACTTCACTTGATAGTGACAAAGAAACTTGGAGATAATATTAGGCCTGAAAGCACAAAGAATGAGAAGTTGGAATCAGATGCAGGCCTAGGAAGTAGCATGATAATTGGTCAGGTGATGCACAGGAAATATCCTCACCCCCAGTTGAAAGTTATGTTCTGAGGAGAAAAGAAGAAGAGTTGAGAGGACTCCTTGCTGATGTTTTTGCAATGAAGTGAAATACTAAAATTCTCAATGCTTAAGATCACAGGGTACTAAAAAATTCTGTTTCCTATTTTTATTTTTCTAAACATTTACAACCAGTGAATCCTAAAGGAAATCAACCCTGAATATTCATTGGAAGGCCTGATGTTGAAGCTGAAAATCCAAAACATTGGCCGCCTGATGGGAAGAACTGACTCATTGGAAAGGACTCTGATGCTGGGAAAGATGGAAGACAAGAAGGGAAGGGAATGACAGAGGACAAAATGGCATCACTGACTCAATAGAGTTTCAGCTATGAGTTTGAGAAAACTCTTGGAGACAGTGAAGGACAGGGAATCCTGATATGCTAAGATTCATGGGGTCTCAAAGAATCAAACATGACAAACGACTGAACAACAACATTTACAACAGTTAGTATAACAGTGTTCTTAATTTTAGAAAAATATGGAATGGCTGTGGGAAAATATAATAATTGTGCCTTCGATTATGAAGGTTGGCTTTGCAGTTTCAGCATGAGTTGTCACACTGGTGGCCCTGCTCCAATGAACAAATCAGGTTTGCCTGTCATTATATTTCAGGCTCGCTTGCTTTTCCTTTGTTCAGATGCCTTGAATGGAAGATCATGACTGTTTGACTTTTCTTTTCAGTCTTACTGAGATATTAATAGAATTGATATATAGCCCTGTGTAAGTGTAAGGTGTTTAGCATCATGAGCCCACTTACATCCATCCTTCAGTGATAAGTGCAGTAAGTTTAGTGAGCATTCATCATTTCATATGGATACAAAATTAACTAGAAAAAAGTATTTTCATTTTGATGAGAACTCAGGGTTTACTCTATTAACATTTATATTGAATATAAAACAATATTAGTTATACTTGTATTGCATATCACCTAACAAAACAGTGTTAGTTATGCTCGTGTTGTATGTCACTCCCTCATACATACTTCTAACTAGACGATGAACATGATAGTTTCACAAGGTGTCCCTCCCGGTCACCAAGAATGTAGCCCCACCCCCACCCCATCCCCTGCCAGGCACATGTAAATATTAGAAACATTCCTTCCCAGGCTTCCTGCACCCACTTCTCTCTGAGCTTCTCTCATCTGTGTGTCCATTCTCAGTGCTACTTCCATGTGCTCTTGGAAATAAGAAGGAGGGATAGCCACTGGCATGTCCCCTAAGCAAAGAGAAGCAGAGTCGGAACCTGTGAAACCATTTGGTGTTTTTTCCAGGGCTCCCAAGAGCTCTTATACCACAGTTCTTTATTTCTTATGATGGAATAAATATCCCCAGGTCATTCAACTTAAAACCTAAATACATAAGCAATTGGCCAAGCAGAGGTATAGAATCCGTATAGAATTTAAAGACTTAAGAGGCAATTTTCTGTAACAGGTTAACCGGGGATATCCTCTACTTCACATTAATGAAGTCTCCTTTATGTACAGTTAGGAAGGTCCCCTGAGTCAGAAATGGCAATCCACTCCAGTATTTTTGCCCAGAGAATCGCAAGGACAGAGGAGCCTGGTGGGCTACTGTCTATGGGATCACAGAAAGTCAGACATGTCTGAGTGACTAATACTTAACACTAGAAACAAATTAGGTGAAAAGCGAAGTGCTAGAAAAGAAGTGATTTATTAGAGTGGGACACTTGGCAGGTTCACAAGCTTTGTGTTGCCCTAAGTACTCAGTTACACTTTTACAATCAGAAGAAGGGATGGGGGAAAGATCTTCTTTTTACTGATTATACAGCACGTTTCCATCACCAGTGCCTCCCCCAGGTAGGGCAGGGAAGTTTACTTGCCCCACTCTATATGGTCAGGCTCGGACTATAACAGTTCAGTTCAGTTCAGTTCTTAAGTTGTATCCAACTCCTTGCGACCCAGTGGACTGCAGCACACTAGACTTCCCTGTCATATTATTTGGTAAAAGTATTTTCAGGTATAAGTACATTGCAGTTCTTTCAACTTGAAAAGTCACCTATCCATAAGTGATTGTGTTTTGTATATACAGAGCATGTTTTGGGGAGGCATTAAGTTGATGACCACTGGGCAGGTTTTATTGTTTGGGAGCGCATTCTGGAAAGAACTTGTCTTAGTGGCCAAAGACCATATTTTGGGGGTTACTAACTCACAGAGCTCACTAGGAAGGATGTAAGGGTCATACCACCATTGTTTTATTGTTTTGGGCCACGTCTCATGCTTCTGTTGCATGATATTGTTGCTGAGCAAGTTAGCTTGATTTAAGCAAGCCAAGCTGGCTATGATGCTAAGTGACTTGTTTTTGCTTTATGAATCAAGCAAGCCTATATGTTTCAGAATTTTCCCATTAGTTTCTTGAGTGTCATTAATTTTATTATGGTCTCCCAAAATCCCATAAAGTTTCTTCTCTATTTACAGTTCCCTAATTGGAGAAGGCAATGACACCCTACTCCACTTCTCTTGCCTGGAAAGTCCCATGGGCAGAGGAGCCTGGTAGGCTGTAGTCCATGAGGTCACTAAGAGTCAGACATGACTGAGTGACTTCACTTCCACCTTACATTTTCATGCATCGGAGAAGGAAATGGCAGCCCAATCCAATGTTCTTGCCCGGAGAATCCCAGGGACGGGGGAGCTGGTGGGCTGCCATCTATGGAGTGCCACAGAGTCAGACACGACTGAAGCGATTTAGCAGTAGCAGCAATAAAGTATCAAAACAAGGGAGAAAAGGAAAGATATAAGGATCTGAATGCAGAGTTCCAACAAATAGCAAGAAGAGATAAGAAAGCTTTCCTCAGTGATCAACACAAAGAAATAGAGGAAAACAACAGAATGGGAAAGACTAGAGATCTCAAGAAAATTAGAAATACCAAGGGAACATTTCATGTGAAGATGGGTTGATAAAGGACAGAAATGGTATGTACCTAACAGAAGCAGAAATACTAAGAAGAGGTGGCAAGAATACACAGAAGAACGTACAAAAAAGATCTTCACAACCAAGATAATCACAATGGTGTGATCACTCATCTAGAGCCAGACATCCTGGAATGTGAAGTCAAGTGGGCCTTAGAAAGCATCAATATGAAGAAAGCTAGTGGAGGTGATGGAATTCCAGTTGAGTTAGTTAAAATTTCTAAAAGATCATGCTGTGAAAATGCTGCACTCAATATGTGAGCAAATTTGGAAAACTCAGCAGTGGCCACAGGACTGGAAAATGTCAGTTTTCACTCCAATCCCAAAGAAAGACAAAGCCAAAGAACACTCCAGCTACTGCACAATTGCACTCATTTCACATGCTAGGAAATAATGTTCAAAATTCTCCAAGCCAGGTTTCAGCAACATGTGAACTGTGAACTTCCTGACGTTCAAGCTGGTTTTAGAAAAGGCAGAGCAACCAGAGATCAAATTGCCAACATCTGCTGGATCATGTAAAAATCAAGAGAGTTCCAGAAAAAAAAAATACATCTATTTCTGCTTTATTGACTATCCCAAAGCCTTTGACTGTGTGGATCACAATAAACTGGAAAATTCTGAAAGAGATGGGAATACCAGACCATCTGACCTGCCTCTTGAGAAATCTGTATGCAGGTCGGGAAGCAACAGTTAGAACTGGACATAGAAATACAGATTGGTTCCAAATAGGAAAAGGAATACGTCAAGGCTGTATATTGTTATCCTTCTTTTTTAACTTATAGGCAGAGTACATCATAAGAAATGCTGGACTGGAAAAAACACAAGCTGGAATCAAGATTTCTGGGAGAAATATCAATAACTGCAGATATGCAGATGACACCACTCTTATGGCAAAAAGTGAAGAGGAACTAAAAAGCCTCTTGATGAAAGTGAAAAAGGAGAACGAAAAAATTGGCTTAAAGCTCAACATTAAGAAAACAAAGATCATGGCATCCGGTCTCATGATTTCATGGGAAATAGATGGGGAAGCAGTGGAAACAGTGTCTGACTTTTTTTTTCTGGGGGGGGTTGGGGGCTCCAAAATCATTGGAGATGGTGATTGCAGCCATGAAATTAAAAGCCGCTTACTCCTTGGAAGAAAAGTTGTGACCAACCTAGATAGTATATTCAAAAGCAGATTCATTATTTTGCCAACTAAGGTCCATCTAGTCAAGGCTATTGTTTTTCCTGTGGTCATGTATGGATGTGAGAGTTGGAGTGTAAAGAAGGCTGAGCGCTGAAGAACTGATTCTTTTGAACTGTGGTGTTGGAGATGACTCTTGAGAGTCCCTTGGACTGCAAGGAGATCCAACCAATCCATTCTGAAGATCAGCCCTGGGATTTGTTTGGAAGAAATGATGCTAAAGCTGAAACTCCAGTACTTTGGCCACCTCATGCAAAGAGTTGACTCACTGGAAAAGACTCTGATGCTGGGAGGGATTGGAGGCAGGAAGAGAAGGGGACAACAGAGGATGAGATTGCTGGATGGCATCACGGACTCAATGGCCGTGAGTCTGAGTAAACTCTGGGAGTTGGTGATGGACAGGGAGGCCTGGCATGCTGTAGATTCATGGAGTCACAAAGATTTGGACACCACTGAGTGACTGAATTGAACTGAAATTAACTGAACTAAATGGAGTATCAATATAACTGTTTGATCATTCTCTTTTCTTATTCTGTCCCTAACACCTGGAGACACGCCTAGCCCCCAAGTGAAGATTGCTGTGCCCTCTGTGATCCTGACACTGCTCCAGGAAATGAGATGCAGCTCTGAGAGCCAGGAGACCAGGTCCCTAGTTTGGCTGCCATCTTCTTCCTCCGTCTTGTTCTGGGCTACCTTCTCCCAAATCTTTCAATCCCATCTGCCTGGAGCAGACCCTCAACCTCCCATCCCCCTCCCACTCCACCCAACTGCTGTTTTGCCTCTAAAAGCACCACCCAAGGGAATAATTGGCTAGAGTTAGGGTGACAAGGACATATGGAAAGTCTTCACGGGGGAGGAGGAAGTAGGGAGCCTCTTTTGTTTAGGTATAGATGTCATTGAATCTGTCTTGCTAAGCACAGGAAGTAGCAGAGAGGTCTTATACACAGGTTAAACTATTCCAGGGTAAAAAGTGATCTGACTCCAGAATAGAGGAAGGTCAGACATACTTGAACTCCAGCTGGGATGTCGTCTACTGTAGGTTGGGACCCCATGGCTTCTGGTCAGTCTGCAGTCTCTGAGGATCAGCCAGGCTGTGGCCTTCCTCCAGAAGCCAGGAAAGATTATCTTCCAGTATTTCTAGTGTCTCTTTGGGTGCAGATGTATTCCAAAGAGCCCCAGGAAAGCCCTAGGAGGAGATAATTTGCTGTCACAGGAGTAATTGTGCCACTAGAGAGGGAATGAGCTCTTCCCACCCTGAAATGAGCTCAGAGGCTGCATCAGTCTGTGCAACACAAAAACAGGTAGAAATATCCCCCAGGTTGACTCACAACTGGGTCCTAGGACTCATCCTGGACCCGCCTGACACTGGGCAGGAAGAACACATCTTCATGCAGATGAGATCCTAGTGCTTCTGTGCCCAGTGAGTCCCCTGCACAAACAGACTTTGTGGAGCTGCAGGTGGACAGAGGCCTGTCCCCTGCCTAGCTTGGAAAGACGTTTTTGTGATACTTCCAGTTTTTAGATCATTTGAAGGTGGTGGTTCCTCCTGCATCCTTAGAGCTCCTGGATGCTAAGTTCCCATGGAAATATCCCAAGCTTAGACTTCTGCTGTTTCCAGCTTTCCCAAGTCCCTGTGAAGTAGGCTAGCTCTTCCTAATGTTCAGTGGGGAAGATCCATCCAACTATCTTCCCCCAAGTGGGTCTCCCAGTTCCTCCTTCATGGAGCAAGAGAGCATCCTACCTTCGCTGTCTCAGATTCACCAGGCTGGAAAGGAGTCAAGGCATGAATTTCAGCTTCTTTTTAAAAGTTATTTGAGCTATTGGTGGAAAATGCCAGTGTCATCATGGTTGTTACTTAATCAGGACTGTATGATTGTCTTTGTTGCTAATCTTGAGCTCCTGCAGCTGTTTAGCCAAGGTGATTACAGAAGTCAAAATGCCCACAAGGCACATTCCAGCTTAACCCTATTTGAGGGTTTTAACTCTATTTAAGGTACACGCATATCTCTGGCTGTTGATGGGGATAGTAGTAATTTGGTGAATGCCATCTCTAGGAAGTTATAAAACTGTAGAATATCCTCAGGGAAGACCTCCGTCTAGCCTCCCAAATAGAACTGTTGGGGCATCACAATGACAACCTTGGAGAGGTTGCATCCGTCTGTGTTCTGAGACCTCAGCAGAACCAGTGTGTCAGCCAGCCCAGCAGGAGTTTCACCCCAGACACTTTGATGCAGGCTTTGCGACTCCCCAGGGAGAAAGTCCCTGTTGCTACCTGTACTTAATGCAGAGCCAAGGAAAAACTAAATTGTAATTATGGGCATAAAATACAGCTCCCATCAGAATCTGTGTAAGTGGGGAGGGAGAAGGGTGGGGAGTGGGGGTTTCAAAGGTGCTTTGCATTTCTTGTTCATTGGTACTGAGGGAAGGTCAGGTTACCCAGCTACACTTGGGAAGGAGCCTTTGAAGGTCATGGTGAGGGTACAGGTCCCTGGACAGAGCCCAGGCTGGGAAGTGCACGGGGATGCCTGAGCCTCTGTTCTACAGCCATTTGCTGACACAGATTTGTGTCCTTGGCCCACGTTTATTTCTCTTGTGAAGAGCCCACGGAAAAAGCCTTAAGTGGCTTTCAGGCAGAACAAGGCATATCCCAGGTTTGGCCAGCCAAAACAGTTCTGTACTTTCCTAACCCACATTCCTAAATTTAGTCTCCTAGCTTCAGGGAGGAAATGTCCTTTGCCTCCATGGAGGGAGGAAGAGTGGATTTTGGGTTTGCCTTGGGTTTGAGGGATCCACCCGATCACTTTTTAGCCACTCACTCTGCTGGAAATTTCTCAAGCCTAGCCTAATAAAAGTCTTTGTATTGCCCCATTCAAAACACATGTATTGGGTACTTTCCTCGGTTTCATTACAAATGTCTGGTCCTTCTGTTCTCCTGGCCAGCTCCTTGGTGTATTTTGGTATAAGTTTCAGGGAAGCCTGGACCCTCAATATCTGGAGGACCCACCANNNGGACCCACCAATCCCTCCATTACACCTCTGTTCCTCTGTGAATGAACACGTGTTTCACAGTTTGGCATAATGTGTAAGTGCCTGTGTGATATTCGGGAATCTTACTCTGTTTCTTTGTCTTCTGAGGTGACATCATCAACCACACAAAGCTATCTGAACGTGAATATTTGGGTGATTTTGATATGGCACAAAATCCCCCAATGAATGTACTTTCAGGTTAGTTTTCTCCTTTCATATTTTGCAATATTTTGCTAAGCTATTGTGAAGAGACAGAGAATCCCATCAATTGTTTGTAGTGAGAAAGTAAAATACCCAATCAGCCTTAGCTGGATGGAGATCTAGTAGTAACACAGCACTTCATCTGGAAATGTAAATTTCATCCAGTATCTGAAAAGTGTGTCCTGGAAGGAGAAGAGGGTCTCAGGACTGAGCACACTGCTCTACACTGGAGACTTGGGTTCTGACAGCTGTACCTGCTGGGATCTTCATGGGACATTCCACACAGGACACAATCCTGTGGACAGTTGTCTTTGCTTTTCCATTCATGTCGGCAATTGTACATTTTGCTTTCTCTTCTACATGCAGTTTTACCTTTATCCCAGACAGTTTGGTTTCTTTTCTGATTTTGCCCCTTGTACAGATCATTACAATATTGCTTAATCAAGTAGAATTTTGCAGGTTTGGGATAGGGTGGTGGAGGGGGTAGGGTGGGGTGAAAGTTAGGGGATGGGGCCACATGGAACAGCATCTGGGGTCGTAGTTCCCTGATAGGGATAAAACTTGGGTCCCTGCACTGAAGCATAGAGTCCTTCCCACTGAAATACCAGGAAAGTTCCTGGCATTGATTTAATGAAATACATCTAATCAGGAGGAATTGTTGGGTGACATTTTACATTTTAGTTTGGAACCAGTGATTATAGTTTATATTATTTTATATTTTTGTGATTTTACTAGCTTAAATGATTTTTGGGGTTTCTTTTTATTTTAAAAGCTAAAAACTTTTATAATCCCATGGGATTAAAAAAAATTGTAGAATATTTGAAAAAGTGAGGGTTGGGTTCTGAATGTGAAAGCTGTGCTCCACTGAACCAAACGGTAATATTTGTAGAAGAGACACAAAGTGAAAGGTACATCTTTTTATGAAGTGACATAACAGAATCCATTGTGTGAGTTATTGGTCGGAGTTTAGAGACAGCCTGTGTAGGACTAAATTTCTTATTCCTGTTTTCAGCCCTTGAGTAATAATTAGACGTTTCCTCTGAAGAGAATGGGGTCAGCTGTCACACTCCTAGGTATCTACTGGCAGCAGGGCTGTGATTAAATGCAGAAGCCAGTGGATATGGGATGGTGCAAGAGGTGAATTTGTCACTTTGTTGTTGCATGGAAAGCAGGTTGTCTTGCTTGTCCAGGTTCCAGTGGAGCCAAACTGTGACTTTGGGGCCATAGGGTGTCTCTGACCCTGCCATGGGTTCCCAGAGGGTGGATGGACAGCAGCGTCTCCCCGGTTACTTGACCAGAAAAGGACCACCACCACCCCCTCCTTGCTCTCTGACATCCTCCCAGGACTCATTCCAGAGTAAGTTCTTCAAGATGAGCATCCAGGCCCCACCCCGCCTCTTGGAGCTGGCTGCACAGAGCCTGCTGCACAATGAGGGCTTGGCCATCATGGCTTTGAAAGAGCTACCAATCAAGCTCTTCCCATGGCTGTTTATGGAAGCCTTTGCTGGAAGGCACACTGAGGCCCTGAAGGCGATGATGCAGGCCTAGCCCTTTCCCTGCCTCCCACTGTGGGTCCTGATGAAGGACCACCAGCCTCATCTGGAGACCTTCCAGGTGGCACTTGATGGTCTGGATGTCCTGCTTGCTCAGAAGTTCCACCCCAGCTTAGGTGCACCTGGCAGACTGGTGGGGCCTGGGGGGTATGAGCAAGATGCAGCCAGGGCAGGTGGATGAGGGGTCACCTGGGAACAGGTGATTGGGTGTACAGGACTGGTTGGGGAGAGAGGGCAGAAAAGGCACGTGGGCCACCACCCAGTGTCCCTTAAAGTGGGTACCAAGGAGGGCCCGGAAGGCGGGACAGCTGTGTGTGCAGTGCAGAGAACACGTGGGGTTCTCATGCTCACTGGCCTCTCCACAGCTCAGCCATTCCCCCATAGCCCCATAGGCGGTGGAGGCTGCAGGTGCTGGACTTGTGCCAGAAAACACACCAGGACTTCTGGACCCTGTGGTCTGGCATCAAAGTCAGTGTTTGCCAAATGCTTGAGTCCGAGCCAGCCCAGCCCATGCAGAAGAGACACAGGCTGGAAGAGCAGCCCCTTGTGGATGTACTGGTCAACCTGTGTGCCAAGGAGGACACCCTGGACGAGACCCTCAGCTACCTGATGAAGAAGGCCAAGCAGAGGAGGAGCCTGCTGCACCTGTGCTGCTCCCCCTGCAGTGCATCAGGAGGACCCTGAGGCTGGTGCAGCTGGACACCATCCAGGACCTGGAGGTGAAGTGCACCTGGAAGCTGGCCACACCGGGCAGGTTCCTGCCACACCTGGGCCAGATGGGCAACCTGCGCTGGCTGCTGCTGTCGCACATCTGTGTGTTGTCTCACACCGCCCCCAACCAGGAGAAGCACTGTGTCAGCCAGCTCAGCGCCCAGTTCCTCAAGCTGCCCCACCTGCAGGAGCTCAGCCTGGACTCTGTCTCTATCCTCGAGGGCCGCCTGCACCAGGAGCTCAGGTGAGGGGTGGTGCCAGCTTCGCAGCCCAGAATGGGCCTCTGTCATTTTGTGCCCGCTGGGGACATCACCAGGGTGCACGGGTGGCTCTCAAGTCCTCAGAGTGCCGCTGATCTGTCCCTGGGCTTCCTGTCAGGGCACCTCCCTGCTCAGGGTCAGAGGTGTGGCCGACATTAGGTGTTGTCAAAGGAGACTTCTTGCTGGGAGTCCACATAGTGGGGGGTCAGGTGTGATGCTCTTGGGAATTCTTTCCGAGAGAGTGATGTCTTAGCTGAGACGATGACAGATGACTAAGTGAGGAGGCCATTGGTCCATCAGTTATGAGGTCTGAAGTCTGAAGCTCTGTCTCTCTCTCTCACATGCCACTTTCTGTTCTGAGCTGTTTTAGGTTCCAGGTGAGCTGTGGAAAATGGGTGATTCTGGAGATGACAAGAAGGGATCAGGAGGGGGAAATTGTGCAACATAAGCAGTCCAGAGAAGAGAAAAAGTCAAGTGAGAATCATTGTTGAAGTGGCTGCAAATTCTTTAAGTCCAAATTACAATTATTTTTCTGTAAGACTTCTGAATACCTAGGAAACCTCAGTAACAGGTTACTGCTCTGCTTTGAACACAGTGGTAAAAGCTGAGAGGATGCAGCCTAGTCTGTCTGGATGAATGAGTTACATTGATTCCCTTTTTGGCAGCTGTAAATTCCAAGCATTGGGAATAAAGATTTTCACTGAGAAACCAGAAGAAAGAAAAAAGAGTTGTTGGCGGTGATGGATGGTATGTGGCCCCCAAATATCTGGGGGATAGTCACCCAGGGATCATCTGTAACTGCTGGGACCAACCTGTCAGTGTCTACTGCATCCAACCTGCTGTTGAATTCACTAGTTGTGTCCTGTACAAACATCTTAATTCCTGAGAATCAAATACTAGTATGCTCAAATAGGCCAAAAAAAATATTGTTTACCGTTTGTTTCCCACATTTTAAACAGTTCATCATTTTGTGCAAGGGGAGGTCATATCCATTTAAGCATGACCTTCACCCAGGAAGACACCCTGCCTTCCTGCCAAAAACATGAGAGGCCAGCTCCAAGCCAGTGAGATGCCCTGTGCTCTGGTGAAACAGGCCTCTCCTCCCCACAACCCTCTGCCCACCACCTCTGCCCCTGGGACTGACTGCTCTGTCTCTTTCCAGGTGCCTGAACACACCTCTCGCGACCCTGTCAATCACCAATTGCCTGATTTCAGAGACAGAGCTGACATATCTGTCACAATGTCTGAATGTCAGCCTGCTGAAGGACCTGGGGGATCAGCAGGGTCAACCTGACCAGCCTCAGCTTGGAGTCTCTGCAGGCACTGATCGAGAGGACCTTGGCCATCCTGCAGGACCTGGACCTGGATGAGTGCGGCATCATGGGCTTCCAGTTCAGTGCCCTCCTGCCCTCCCTGAGCTGCTGCTCCCAACTCACCACCTTCAGCTTCTGTGGCAACTCCATCTCCATGGCCGTGCTGGAGAGCCTGCTGCACCACACCATGGGGCTGAGTAAACTGACCTACGTGCTGTATGCCATACCCTGGAGAGTTATGAGGATGTGTGTGGCACTATGCACCTGGGCCTCCTGGCTCAGCTGCACGTCCAGCTTAAGCAGCTGCTGTGTGATTCTGGGCAGACCAATATGGTCTGGGTCAGTGTGAGCCCCTGTCCACCCTGCGGTGGCCAGATGTTCTATGACACTGAGCCAAACCTGTGCCCCTTCTACATGGCCACTTAGCCCAGCTCGCAAGTGGCAGGCTTTCTCCCCGGCACTGGCACACTGCCTCCCACACCTCAGTGAATCTAGAATTAATACAAATCACAGTTTCAGACAATTGTTCAGTTTATGTGGGAAAAGAAAAGGTGATTTAGACTGGGCGGGGATGAGAGGGGGCTTGGTGGGATTTTGGAGAGGTATATTCCTACAAAGTTATAAATGTGAATCTGAATTTTGGAGGGGGAATTTTGGGCTTGGGAAGTTGATGGGGTCGTTACTCCTGTGTTAGATTGTTACAAATAAATAAAGGGAAATTCAGTGTCAATCATTTGGTGTCCTCTGTGATCTGTGACCATGATTCTCCCTTTTAAGCTCATGACTCTCCTGTTAGTGGTTAAATAAAAGTGGGACCTAGATGCTCTCTGATAGACAAGGATTGGCTACAGTAGTTCAGTGCACAATTGACCCTTTCCCTATGGTTCTCATTTCTAGGACATCCACCTCCTCACTTATTTTTGAGGCTGTTCAATCTTTCATCATATACAAGGTGCATCTTCAGGGCCTGGAATGGACTAAGTGTCCAGGAGTGAGCACTGCTGGGGGAAACCTTGAAAGAGACCCTTCCTACTAACCCCATCCAGGCCCTGGACTGGAGCATTTTCCCCAGTGGATCCAGCAGATGCAAGGCCTTCATCTTGGACCCTGGGCAGTGCTATAATGGGTTCACTGTGCAACGTCAGGCCTGACGTCCTAGGGGATGTTCACCAGCAGACCATCTGGAGCCTCTGGGACCTACCAGCCCATGCCCACCTTCCACTACTCAGCTGGATCTGACTCTTTGGGACTCCATGGATTGCAGCCTGCCAGGCTCCTCTGCCCATGGAATTCTGCAGGTGAGAATACTGCAGTGGGTATCTGTTCTCTTTTCCAAGAGATCTTCCCAACCTAGGATTGAACTTCTCCTGCATTACAGGCATATTATTTACCATCTGAGCTGCCAGGGAAGCCTCCAATATGCAAGAGAGAATCCAGCATCCCTGAATCCATTGTCTAAATGTGCTTTTATGTCACTAAAATCCTCAGTTTATATTTTTACATTAATCAAAAATTTCACACACATTTACGTATTCAAAGGATGACAGAAATCCATTCCCAAACATCAAAAAGTCACTTCCAAGTTTCATATTTCAATGTTGAGTGTAATTCAGCATTTTTCTTCTTGGTGTGATTTGTCTATACCTTTATTTTTATTTTTTTATTTTTTTAATTTATTTATTTTTAATTACAGTACTGTATTTGTTTTGCCATACATTGACATGAATCAGCCATAGGTGAACACAATCTCCCAATGCTGAAGCCCCCTCCCACCTCCCACCCCACATCCTCTACCTGAATCATCCTGTGCATCAGTCCCATGCATCCTGCATCCTACATTGAACATAGATTGGCACTTCGTTTCTTACAAGAAAGTATACATGTTTCAATGCCATTCTCCCAAATCATCCCACCCTTTCCCTCTCCCTCAGAGTCCAAAAGTCCAATCTATGCCTCTGTGTCTCTTTTGTTGTCTCACATATAGAGTCATCATTACTATCTTCTAAATTCCATATATATGTGTCAGTATACTGTATTGGTGTTTTTCTTTCTGGCTTACTTCACTCTGTATAATCGGTTCCAATTTCATCCATCTCATTAGAACTGAGTCAAATTTATTCTTTTTAAGGGCTGAGTAGTACTCCAATGTGTATATGTACCACAGCTTTCTTATCCAATCATCTGCTGATGGACATCTAGGTTGCTTCCATGTCCTGGCTATTATAAACAGCACTGCAATGAACATTGGGGTACATGTGTCTCTTTCAGTTCTGGTATCCTCGGTGTGTATGCCCAGTAGTGGGATTGCTGGGTCATAAGGCAGTTCTATTTGCAATTTTTTAAGGAATCTCCAATACCTTTTTTTTTTTTTTTAATCTTAATCCTTAAGTTTTTACCTTAAGCTATATGGTAAAGACAAAATTTCCTCCAAATCCTGGTTCTCTGCCAACCTGAAAACACTAAGGCTTTTACCTAATTCTCTTTGCCCATCAGAGCTCTTTGCTGAGACCAGGATCTCTGAAGTTCAGAGATATCTAGCAACTAAACAAAATAAAAGGAACCCTTCAGAGTGGAGGGTCCCAACTACACTACTTTTTCTGACGGATGGAGCTGAAGCCGGCATGGACCACCAAAATTTTGATCTAGGAAAGTCCTGGAAATTATCATCACATTGATTTTAGCTTTCCTAGTGGCTTGGACTGTATAGAATGCACCGACAATGCAGCAGACTCAGGCTTAGTTTTAGAATTGGGAGGACCCCCTGGAGAAGAGAGTGTTTACCCACTCCAGTATTCTTTCCTGGAGAATTCCATAGAGGAGCCTGTTGGACTGCCGTACATGTAGACACAAAGAATCAGACAGGATTGACTAAAATTTTCAGTTCAGTTCAGTTCAGTCGCTCAGTCGTGTCCAACTCTTTGCAATCCCATGAATTGCAGTACGCTAGGCCTCCCTGTCCATCACCAACACCCAGAGTTCACTCAGACTCACAGCCATCAAGTCCGTGATGTCATCCAGCCATCTCATCCTCAACCGTCCCCTTCTTCTCTTGCCCCCAATCCTTCCCAGAATCAGAGTCTTTTCCAATGAGTCAATTATTTGCATGAGGTGGCCAAAGTATTGGGGTTTCAGCTTTAGCATCATTCCTTCCAAAGAAATCCCAGGGTTGATCTCCTTCAGAAGGTATTGTTGGATCTCCTAGTTCAAGGGACTCTCAATAGTCTTCTCCAGCACCACAGTTCAAAAGCATCAATTCTTCGGCACTCAGCTTTCTTCACAGTCCAACTCTCACATCCATACATGACTACTGGAAAAACCATAGCCTTGACTAGATGGGCCTTAGTCTGCAAAGTAATGTCTCTGCTTTTGAATATGCTATCTAGGTTGGTCATAACTTTTCTTTTTTTATTTTTTAATACTTTATTCTACATTACAGTACTGTATTTGTTTTGCCATACATTGACGTGAATCAGCCACAGGTGTCCACGATCTCCCAATGCCAAAGCCCCCTCCCACCTCCCACCCCACATCCTCTCCCTGAATCATCCCGTGCACCAGTCCCATGCGCCCTGCATCCTGTATTGAACATAGACTGGCACTTCATTCTTACAAGATAGTATACATGTTTCAATGCCATTCTCCCAAATCATCCCACCCTCTCCCTCTCCCTCGTCTTTTAATTTCATGGCATTTTCACTTCAGCTTTAAAACTGTGGGTAAGCAGATGGTGCACTTCATCATTGGTTGAGTTTTTCAGTGCTTCAGTGTCTGTTAAGGTTCAGTCCCTCTCTGTACACCCTTGCATTTAAGCTGCAAAACCATCCTTTTATGATGTCTTACTCAGAGAATTAGAACTGAGAGCAGAAGCACCAAGAAGCCAGACACTCTGCACTGATTAGGTGAGGATGAAGGGGGAGAGTAAAAGAGCAGGCTTAAAACCAAATATTAAAAAGAAAAAAAAACCCACTAAGATTGTGGAATCTGGCCTCATTCAGTTCAGTTTAATTCAGTTCAGACTCTCAATCATGTCCAACTCTTTACAACCCCATGAAGCACAACATGCCAGGCCTCCTTGTCCATCACCAACTCTCAGAGTTCACTCAGACTCCTGTCCATTGAGTCAGTGATGTCATCCAGCCATCTCATCCTTGATCGTCCCCTTTTCCTCCTGCCCCCAATCCCTCCCAGCATCAAAGTCTTTTCCAATGAGTCAGCTCTTCACATGAGGTGACCAAAGTACTGGAGTTTCAGCTTTAGTATCATTCCCTCCAAAGAAATCCCAAGGTTGATCTCCTTCAAAATGGACTGGTTGGATCTCCTTGAAATCCAAGGGACTCTCAAGAGTCTTCTCCAATACCATAGTTCAAAAGCATCAATTCTTCAGCACTCAGCTTTCTTCACGTCCAACTCTCACATCCATACATGACCACAGGAAAAACCATAGCCTTGACCAGATGGACCTTAGTCAGCAAAATAATGTCTCTGATTTTGAATATGCCATCTAGGCTAGTCACAACTTTTCTTCCAAGGAGTAAGTGTCTTTTAATTTCAAGGCTGCAGTCACCATCTGCAGTGATTTTGGAGCCCCCAAAATAAATCCTGACACAGTTTCCACTGTTTCCCTATCTATATATCCCATGGAGTGATGGGACCAGATGCCATAATCTTTGTTTTATGTATGTTGAGCTTTAAGCCAACTTTTTCACTTTCTACTTTTACTTTCATCAAGATGCTTTTTAGTTCCTCTTCAATTTCTGCCATAAGGCTAGTGTCATCTGCATATCTGAGGTTATTGATATGTCTCCCAATAATCTTGATTCCAGCTTGTATTTCTTCCAGTCCAGCGTTTCTCATGATGTACTCTGCATAGAAGTTAAATAAGAAGGGTGACAATATACAGCCTTGATGTATTCCTTTTTCTATATGGAACCAGTCTGTTCCATGTTTAGTTCTAACTGTTGCTTCCTGGCCTGCATACTTACTCAATGACAAATATAAGGGAGAAATGTGGAAATACTGACAGATTTCCTCTTCTTGGTCTGTACAATCAATGCAATGGTGATTACATCCATGGCAGGGAAGCTGTGACAAACCTAGACGGTGTGTTGAAAAGCAGAGATGTTACTCTGTCGACAAAGGTCTGTATAGTCAAGGCTATGGTCTTCCTAATGGTCATGTATGGTTGTGAGAGGTGGACCACAAAGAAGGCAGAGTGCCAAAGATTGTTGCCTTCGAGTTGTGGTACTGGTGAAGACTCCTGAAAGTCCCTTGAATAGCATGGAGATCACACCAATTAATCTTAAGATAAATCAATCCTGAATACTTGTTAGAAGGGATGATGCTGAAGGGGAAGGTCCACTATATTGATCATCTGATGTGAACAGCTGACTCACTGGAAAAGTCTCTGATGCTGGGCAAGATTGAAGGCAGAAGGAAAAGAGGGTGACAGAGAATGAGATGGCTGTATGGCATCACTAATGCAAGAGACATGAACTTGGGCAAAACTTCAGGAGATGGTGAGGGAAAGCAAGAATTGACGTGTTGCAGTCCATGGGGTTGCAGATACAACTGAGCAAATGAACAACAACAATCTATTTAAGTAAATATGTCCCAGAGAGAGTAGAAGAGTAAAAGGTTTGTGGGAACAATGTAAATGCCAAGCTCTCTCCTAGAGACAGAGAAAGTGCATACAGGCTGGCCACCAGAATTACTAGTGGTCTCTTGAAAGGTGGCACTGAAATTCCGGCCACCTTGTAGAATTCACTTCTCACACAGCCCTGATATGCAGGTTAGCAGACACAAGCCTGTGTCCTGAGGGCCTTATCTCCTCCTGGGATCAGGTTCTCAGTTGGTATGAGATGCCCAGCCCTGTTGGAAGACAGTCATGGTGACCACATGTCACTCCATGGCCACAGCCCTAGGGAGCTTCCTCCTTGACCACAGTAATGGACCTGTACTGGAGTTGGCCTTGTGTTTCTCAATGGAAGGACAGGTGTGAACAGGTCATTTTTGTTTGTTGTTTGTTTGTTTCTTTTGTAAGCCAGCCGACACAGCTTGTAGCATATTAGTTCCCCAACTAAGAATAGAATACACACCCTCAGCAGTGAAAGTGCAGAGTCCTAACCATTCCAGGACTACCAGAGAATTCCCAGTAGGTCATTTCTTGAGCCTAGCAGATAGCCCAGAAATCTGACATTTGCTGCTGAGAGGCAGCTTCTATGTGTTAGGCTTTGATGAAATCACCAAACATTCCTCTCTCCCTGACCTCTGGGAGCCCTGTGGTCATGGCCCATATCATAGAAACTTCTGGGGGTAGAAAGAACTGAAGGACAACATACCCCCTCACCACTCATATTCCTTTCCTGGCTACAGACACAAATGCCTTCCGATAAATTCATCTGCTCTCAACCCATCTACAGAAAGTATGCTATCCTCCTTCCTGGAAACCTTCCCTGCAGAAGGGACTGAACTCATCCCCTCAGCTTCTTCTTAACCCAACATGTGAAGGCTTTGGGATATATCTGGTGATAAGCTTCACTGTGTTCTACTTGACAGCAGTGTTTGTTCCCCACCCCCACCTCCACCCCCACCACTATTTTTGTTGTTGTTGTTGTTGTTATAAGACTTACTCCCTTTCACATGCAGGATGCTGTGAGCATAGGCCTCAGTCTGATCTCAAGGTTCTGTCCCTCACAGTCTAGGAGAGAAGTAACAGATGTTGGGGCCAGAAAGAGAGTTGAGTGGGAACCTTTAACAGTAGTGGTCTGAAAAAAGTGGTCCACAGGAACAGGCTGCGCCTTGGAAACCTGTGCGGGTGGGCATTTGTTGATGGCTGGGAGTCACCTGGGAGATGAGTCATCATCTGCATACAGTCAACCTGTCCTTGAGGTGAGTCCTCTCTAGGGACTCCTGATCTAAAGAACGTGTTAGAGTACTAAGCTGCCCGCCAGAAATACCACTGATTTAAACAACAGGAAATTGTTTTCTCCCAGTTCTGGAGGCTAGAAGTCCAGGATCAAGATGTTGACAGTGTGGTGTCTCTGGAGGTCTGTTTCCTTGATGTATAGACAGCTGCATTCTTGTGTCCTCCTGTCCCTTTATGTTAAAGCATCCTTGGTATCTTGTGTGTCCTTTTTTTTTTTTTTCCCTAGACGTGGTGCTTTGCTTCTGTTATTTAGTTTCAAGACCAGGGTTTCCACTTGAGTCCTTGGCAATGAAAGTTCTGAGCCCTGACTTCTGGCCTCCCAGGGAATTCTCCTCTCTCAGTTTGTGTGGAAAATCATCATATTGGACTAGGGCCCACCTTAGTGTACTCGCTTTAACTTAATTACCTCCTTAAAGGTATTGTCTCCAAATTGGTTACAGTCCAAAGTGTTGGGCATTAGGACTTCTACAGATAATTTTTTAATTAATTAATTTATTTGACTGCACCAGGTCTCAGTTGTGACATGTGGGGTCTAAGATCTTCTTGGCAGCATGTGAGATCTAGTACCCTGACAAGGGACTGAAGGCCAGTGCCCTGCACTGGGAGTGCAGAGTTTAGCAACTAGGTCATTGTGAAAATCCCCTCAACATATGGATTTTGCAGAACACAATGAAGCCCAAGACAGGGCTGATGGTAGCGTGATTTGCCTGGCTACACATTTGCACCCTACCTGCTCCTTAGAAATATCTGGGACCTTTAATAACATTGACTCCCTTGTCCCATTCCTGGAGATACTGATTCCATAGGTATGGAGTAAGACTGGCAGAATAAACTAGAACATTAGTACTTTTCAAAAGCTCTCTAGTACTCACTGTTTAACTTGGACACCTTAAGCAGCCTGGGAAACACCTGGAGCTTATGAGAAATGCAGACTCTCAGCCCCACCCATAACTTCTGGACAAGAATGTATTTTTGGACAAGGCAATTCGTTAGATTCACTGAGGCTTAAGAATCACAGCCCAGGAGATTTGAAAGTGTAGCCCAAACTGAGAAGTGGATATAGATCTCTGGGCTTTGCTTATACTCTAACTTCCTTCAATATGAAAGACATCTAGAAGCCCCAAGAAAGAGTGTGGGAGTCCTAGAATCTCTGAAGGGTGGTAGGGAGAATGAAGCTCCCAGCTCAAGCAACAACATCTGATTGGTGTATTGAATTACCAATAGCGTCCTCCTCTCAAGGCAGGTGCTCATTGTGTCACATGAATAAAATATGAATTCTTGATCCTCAACCCTCAGGGTCTCCAGAAGGAGTAGATTCTTGGGTATATTAAGCATGTTCTTGTTGTTTGAGTCCCCTTAGCTGGTAAAGAATCTGTCTGCAATTTGGGAAATGTGGGTTTTGTCCCTGGGTTGGAAAAATCCCCTGGAGAAGGGAAAGGCTACCCACTCCAGTATTCTAGCCTGGAAGAGTCCATGGACTGTATTGTCCATGGGGTCAAGAATGGTGGGACACAACTGAGCGACTTTCACTTTCATTGTTGTGGTTTAGTTGCTAAGTGGTGTGTCCTGACTCTTTTATGACCCCATAGACTGTAGCCTGCCAGACCTTTCTGTCCATGGGATTTCCCAGGCAAGAATACTNTTCTATGTGTTAGGCTTTGATGAAATCACCAAACATTCCTCTCTCCCTGACCTCTGGGAGCCCTGTGGTCATGGCCCATATCATAGAAACTTCTGGGGGTAGAAAGAACTGAAGGACAACATACCCCCTCACCACTCATATTCCTTTCCTGGCTACAGACACAAATGCCTTCCGATAAATTCATCTGCTCTCAACCCATCTACAGAAAGTATGCTATCCTCCTTCCTGGAAACCTTCCCTGCAGAAGAGACTGAACTCATGCCCTCAGCTTCTTCTTAACCCAACATGTGAAGGCTTTGGGATATATCTTGTGATAAGCTTCAGTGTGTTCTACTTGACAGCAGTGTTTGTTCCCCACCCCCACCTCCACCCCCACCACTATTTTTGTTGTTGTTGTTGTTGTTATAAGACTTACTCCCTTTCACATCCAGGATGCTGTGAGCATAGGCCTCAGTCTGATCTCAAGGTTCTGTCCCTCACAGTCTAGGAGAGAAGTAACAGAAGTTGGGGCCAGAAAGAGAGTTGAGTGGGAACCTTTAACAGTAGTGGTCTGAAAAAAGTGATCCACAGGAACAGGCTGCGTCTTGGAAACCTGTGCGGGTGGGCATTTGTTGATGGCTGGGAGTCACCTGGGAGATGAGTCATCATCTGCATAAAGTCAACCTGTCCTTGTGGTGAGTCCTCTCTAGGGACTCCTGATCTAAAGAACGTGTTAGAGTACTAAGCTGCCCGCCAGAAATACCACTAATTTAAACAACAGGAAATTGTTTTCTCCCAGTTCTGGAAGCTAGAAGTCCAGGATCAAGATGTTGACAGTGTGGTGTCTCTGGAGGTCTGTTTCCTTGATGTATAGACAGCTGCATTCTTGTGTCCTCCTGTCCCTTTATGTTAAAGCATCCTTGGTATCTTGTGTGTCCTTTTTTTTTTTTTTTCCCTAGATGTGGTGCTTTGCTTCTGTTATTTAGTTTCAAGACCAGGGTTTCCACTTGAGTCCTTGGCAATGAAAGTTCTGAGCCCTGACTTCTGGCCTCCCAGGGAATTCTCTCTCAGTTTGTGTGGAAAATCATCATATTGGACTAGGGCCCACCTTAGTGTACTCGCTTTAACTTAATCACCTCCTTAAAGGTATTGTCTCCAAATTGGTTACAGTCCAAAGTGTTGGGCATTAGGACTTCTACAGATAATTTTTTAATTAATTAATTTATTTGACTGCACCAGGTCTCAGTTGTGACATGTGGGGTCTAAGACCTTCTTGGCAGCATGTGAGATCTAGTACCTTGACAAGGGACTGAAGGCCAGTGCCCTGCACTGGGAGTGCAGAGTTTAGCAACTAGGTCATTGTGAAAATCCCCTCAACATATGGATTTTGCAGAACACAATGAAGCCCAAGACAGGGCTGATGGTAGCGTGATTTGCCTGGCTACACATTTGCACCCTACCTGCTCCTTAGAAATATCTGGGACCTTTAATAACATTGACTCCCTTGTCCCATTCCTGGAGATACTAATTCCATAGGTATGGAGTAAGACTGGCAGAATAAACTAGAACATTAGTACTTTTCAAAAGCTCTCTAGTACTCACTGTTTAACTTAGACACCTTAAGCAGCCTGGGAAACACCTGGAGCTTATGAGAAATGCAGACTCTCAGCCCCACCCATAACTTCTGGACAAGAATGTATTTTTGGACAAGGCAATTCGTTAGATTCACTGAGGCTTAAGAATCACAGCCCAGGAGATTTGAAAGTGTAGCCCAAACTGAGAAGTGGATATAGATCTCTGGGCTTTGCTTATACGCTAACTTCCTTCAATATGAAAGACATCTAGAAGCCCCAAGAAAGAGTGTGGGAGTCCTAGAATCTCTGAAGGGTGGTAGGGAGAATGAAGCTCCCAGCTCAAGCAACAACATCTGATTGGTGTATTGAATTACCAATAGCGTCCTCCTCTCAAGGCAGGTGCTCATTGTGTCACATGAATAAAATATGAATTCTTGATCCTCAACCCTCAGGGTCTCCAGAAGGAGTAGATTCTTGGGTATATTAAGCATGTTCTTGTTGTTTGAGTCCCCTTAGCTGGTAAAGAATCTGTCTGCAATTTGGGAAATGTGGGTTTTGTCCCTGGGTTGGAAAAATCCCCTGGAGAAGGGAAAGGCTACCCACTCCAGTATTCTAGCCTGGAAGAGTCCATGGACTGTATTGTCCATGGGGTCAAGAATGGTGGGACACAACTGAGCGAGTTTCACTTTCATTGTTGTGGTTTAGTTGCTAAGTGGTGTGTCCTGACTCTTTTATGACCCCATAGACTGTAGCCTGCCAGACCTTTCTGTCCATGGGATTTCCCAGGCAAGAATACTGGAGTGGGTTGCCATTTCTTCCCCCAGGGGATCTTTCTGACCCTGAGATTGAACTTAGGTCTCCTGCATTAACAGGTGGATTCTATACCTCTAGGCCACCAGAGATCAATCTTTCTCAAAGTACTGGAGGATTTTACACCCTGGGATTCACTTCACTGCAGAATCAAGTGAAGCAAACATTTAAACTTCAGATTCCCAGGCCCCCTTCTCTGGGAATTTGAGTTTCTTAGGTGTGCTATGCAGCCCTGTAATCTGTATGTTTAACAATGCCCCAAGTGAATCAGAGATTTGAGCAACTTTTAGAAGCATATGAAAGTGAAAGTGTTAGTAGTCCAATTGTGTTTGACTCTTTGCACACCCATGGATAGTAGCTCCTCAGGCTCCTCTGTCCATGAATTTCTCCAGGCAAGAACACTGGAGTGGATAGCCATTTCCTTCTCCAGGAAATCTTGCTGACCCAGGGATCAAGCCCCAGTCTCCTGCAAACATTTTAAAATTTATATTCAAAATGTTTTTGTTGTAAGTGTAAACACTGCAAAGGAGTTAGTTTTTGCATACAATAAGAATACACCATTTAAGTAAATAAAACTAGGAATTCCCTGGTAAACTAGTGGTTATTGCTCAGTGTTTTCACTCTTGTGGCTTGGGTTCAGTCCCTGGTCAGGAAATTATGATCCTGCAGGAAGTCTCATGGTGGGTCCATAAAAAAATAAAATTTTAATATCATTATTTCCAATACATCCAGAAGAATGTAAATAGCATAGAGTTTTCAAAAATATTTACTTTTATTTAGCTGCCTCAGGTCTTAGTTGTGGCATGCAGGATCCTTCATCAGTTCTACTGTCATCTGGCATGTGGGATCTTAGTGTCCCAATCATGGATCCAACCCACAACCCTGCAGGGAAAGCTGATTCTCAACCACTGGGTCACCAGGGCATTCCATAGCCTTAGATTTTCATACTCACGAAATTTGTAGAAGAACATGGCAACCCACCACATTATTTTTTCCTGGAAAATTCCATGGATAGAGGAGCTTGGGTGACTACAGTCCATGGGGTCGCAGAGTCAGAATCGACTGAGCAACTAGGCACAGCACTCACCATCAACCATCTTAAAAGAGTACAAAATGATCTCTTTCTAATGGTCAGTTTTTTTTTTTCCTGTTTCATTGAGATGTAATGGATATATATTTTGTAAATTTCAGGTGAACACATGTTGATTTGATAAGAAAGGTAATTTTGATGTTATATCTGGTTATAGCACTTGAAATCACATTCATTATTGAACTTCATTTTTGTTCTAATTCAGTGACTGTTACCTTATAAGAAATGGACATACATATATTTCTTCTCTGAAACCCTCTCTCCTCCTAAAACTCTGTGTGCAGAGGACTGTAGAGGCAGTAGAAGGGAAAGCTTGAGATATAACCTGGATGGTGTCAAGGGGAAAGCGTGAGAAGAGGGGGAGTGAGGGAGGAAAGGAGAAGGAGGGGACCAGAGTGTGACCTGACACTCCTGACGTGGTTTTAGAAACCATGAGCCCCTGCCTGCTAAAAGCTCCTGGGGTTCAGCATGAAATCCACAGTGAAGACCCCAGGAATCTAGTGGTGCTGAGTCTTCAATTCTAGATAACTTGGCAGGAAGCTTGCTTCATGCCCTGTC